>ML815288.1:119844-133884 GCA_009831015.1 Picea engelmannii
TTTTTATGGGTTATCATATGTGCGGTTATAACTGTGTTTATTTTTATGGGTATTTCTTGTATATGCTGCATGTATATGTTTACTGTTATTTTGTTGGGTATGTGTTATATTCTTTGGATGAGTAGTAGTGTATTTCCAAAAAAATTTTCTGCCTCGGGAAACGTGACACCTACCTCGAGAAACGTGTCATGTATTTAGGTGGTTTTTTTGGCACATGGTTTTTGCCGATGGTTTTCTATTTCCGGTTAAGGAATTAGGGTTTTGGACTAATCCAGGTCATTGGGTTAGGGTTTTGGATGCCACTGGCTCCTATATGTATATTATATTGTAAACAATGTAACACAATGAATGAATATAATATATGTTTGTTTTCCCGGGGAAAAATCCCTGTGTAATGTTTGTATTTTCCATTGTATCTTTTCTGTTCTTTTCTGAATATTTGTTTACAGTAGACATTGTACAAGGTTAGTATTTACATATTTCAGTGTGAATCCGTGTATTTACATATGTATTTGTATGTTTACGTTTTATATTTAATGCTTCCGCAAGAGTTATGTGTATATATATTTTAATTGCATGCAGTTCGAAAAATTTATGTGGCATAACTCAGTTGGATGTTGGGTATGTTACAGTATGTTCCGTAGAGAGAATAGTAAGAGTTCTTTGGTGTAGCGTGGCCCGACATGGATGGCTAGGGATGTTACAACAGGGTATCAGAGCTTCAGTTTTCAACACTAAGCCTGGATGGGTTGAGAAATTTGATTTATAGCGAAATGTCACGGAGCATTTATTTTGAAGTGGCCAAATTTCAAATTACAAAGCGTCCATGGTAAAAAGTAACAACAATTGGGCAGAATTGGGAAAAGACCCAATTTCTGTTGTTAAATTCATGAGAAAATCGAGAAATTCGGACAAGTGATGAGATATTCCCGATTTAATATCTGATCTAGCAAATTCAAACCTGGAATTGGTCGAATTCAAAGTTACAGTGAAGCCATGATAGATGGAGCAAATTTGGTAATTAAAATTCTCAATTCGTGAACTGATTTTGTGTAAATTCGTTCCATAAATGTCAACCCACAATGATTTATTGTTGCAGAGGTTGATTTGGTGTTATCGGGGTGAAATTGAACAAATTTCCTGGTTTCAGAATCTCGATGGTAAATTGGGGAAAAAGTTAAGCCAAAAGCCCCAATTTCTGCAGCGGAATTCTCGAGGAATTGATGCGCATAAAAATGAATGTGCACAGGTGGGCGCACTAAAAATGCATGATGCCTAGTGAAATGCTTGTGATAGTTAAAATTCGGCATTGCGCGAAAAAATGTTAGTGTGCGGGTGTGTGCGCTAAATATCAGCGCCACATGGAAAATTGTCGGTGTATAGGAGCACGTGCTAAATTTAGCATTGCGTAGTGTGCATACGCATAAGAAGTGCGCGTGGTGTGCACACTCATAATAATGGAGTGTGTGGTGTGCGCAGTATTGGCACAAAGCAGTGGAGTATGGTAGATGCATGCGCAATGTGGGTAAATGTTGTCGTGTGACAATTTAGTTAGTGGTGCGCACAGAGTTTTGGTGCACGCTGGAGACGTACTCAAATTTGGATTGGTGAAGCATGTAGAGTGAAATGCGCGCGAAATAGCAATGCACAATACAAAACAGCTGCGCGCATTAGGTAATAGTGCAAGAACCAAAATTGCACATGGTGGATATTGGCGCGCGGGATAAAAGTAGTGCGCGCAAGTTATTGGCATGACAAAGAAGTGATACACAATGGTTTTAAAGTGCGCGAAGCACAATTTACCATGTGTTATTGTTGTACATGGTGAATATGGGTTTTCAGGTTGAAATTTTTGCATGAGAAGTTGTTTGAAGGGTGAACAACAACATAAAACCAGTGATTTTTTGCGATGTTTTATATCATTTGAACGTCATCTTTTTGCAGCGTGTTTTTGAGGGCCTTAAGAGCGTTTTTAACAACTCAAAAAGCATGAGACAGAGGTGTACCAAAGGTACACTCTGTCTCTTCATGTCAAATAAAAGAGCTCGATGAGAGATTTCTAATGGTGTAAACTGTTTGTCAAACGAAGCTTTTATGAGAAAGTTACTGCATAAACAATGAAGGGTAAATTTTAAGACCCATCTACCTTCAAAGAGCCATAACTTTCTGCTCTGGAATCAGATTTAGGCGTAGGAGTAGTCAATGGAAATATATTGAGCCATAGAATATAGTCCCAAAGTTCAATTAAATTTCTGGGCATGTTAAAAATGTTTAATATAGAAAATAAGGAACCTGTAGCATATCAGTTACAATATGGTATTTTGGCCTAGAACTTTAGTCGGCTGTAACTAATAGCTTGGAACCTAGAAAAAGGTAAAACTTGGACAGAGTGTCCATAAGATATATATGAGGAAACCTAGAAAAAGGTAAAACTTGGACAGAGTGTCCATAAGATATATATGAGGAAACCCAATTGAGCTCCTACGAAAATTCCAAAGGAGTAGGTGCAAAAATGCATATTACAGCGCAGATTTGCGTAAGTTGAAAAATGAACAAAAATATTTATGGCAGAAGTTTTAAATAACCATAAATTTCTGCTCAAGACTCGAAATTGAGCATGGGAATAGGCATTGGAAAGGTATTGGACAATGGAATCTAAATATCCACCCAAAAAAATGATCAGGGAATTCAATTTTCCAGGAAATTTGAAGAAATAATTCTGATATATATTATTGAATCAAAATGGTTCATATTTTGATGAAATTGTTGAAACAGTTAGCCTAACAAAGTTTTGTTGGCTGCACATTTTGTAGAGTTAAAAACAACTAGATCAGATCAGGATCAACACAGAGTCCATAGTAATGGAAGAGTCACAAGGGACTTACAGTTAGGAGGATGATATTAGGGAGATGGATGTCCATTTGGGCATTGATGGAACAACCTCCAATGGACATGGAGATGAAAGGAATGAAAACATGAATATAGCAGAGACCATCAAAAATTTGTAGAAGGATGTCCAAATCCATAGAGATGATAATGAAAGGCTTATGAGAGACAAGGAGAAACAAGATGATGTCAACATGAAGTTATTGGAGAGCTTGAACATAATAGAAAATAAATTGGATAAGGAGAGTGGCTCAAGCAAATCAGGAAGTCACAGGCCTTCTGATGAGAAACGAAAAGAAAGAACTGTTAGCAGACATCACCATCACTCCCCGAGGCATTCCAATAAGAGAGAGCATAGAAACTCGAGTCCATCCCCTGTTAGGAAGCATAAGGGGTCTGGGGTGGATGAACTGCGAGGAGAAATGAACAAAATCAAACCTCCTACATTTGATGGTGAGCATAAGAAGGATGAAGATGAAAAGATATGGTTGCTGGGCATGAGAAAGTATTTTCAATTGCATAATTATTCTTCTCATGTAGAAGGTAGAATTGCTATCTATCAACTCAAGGGAAAGGCATCCATGTGGTGGGATCAACTTGTGTAGGTGCATCACATTAAAGAGAAAATTGTTACTTGGAGAGAATTCAAGAAGTGTTTTGAGAAGAAATACTTGACTAAGAGATACTATGAAAAGAAAATAAAAGAGTTCTTTGAACTCAAGATTGGGAATATGACCATTGATGAATATGACAGAAGGTTTTTAGAATTGCTGAAGTATGTCTCTTTCATCAAGGATGAAATAATTAAAATTCAGAGGTATTTGAGTGGATTTCCATCATTTATTAGTGACAAAATACAGTATGATGATCCAAAGACATTGGAGGAGACCATAAGGAGAGCTAAATGCCTATATGATCAGCAAAAAGCAAGGCCAACTTTCAAAAAAGATTGGGAAGACAAAAATAAATTCAAGGTGGATCAGAGGAAGAAGGGATCTAAGCCTCCTTTCAAAAATAATCCACAGGGAAAACAAACTCCTAGAGAGCCCAGAACGATTGAAATAGGGGGTCAAAGGCCAAGGCAACCACATATTCAATGTTGGGGTTGTAAAGGAGATCATATGTACAAAGATTGTACTCACAGAGGTGAAAAAGGGAGAACTGTTCAAAATGTACAGCACGCTGAAACAGTGGAGGACATGGGCAGAAATGTGCCAAGGATCTATGCATCCTTGGACAATAAGAAAGAAAAGTATCAGTCACATATGATTGAATTGGAAGGTGGAGCAAGAGGACACTTTTCAAATGCATCCGGTATGCATTCTGGACCAAAAAATCAAACATCTCCAGAATCGAGCCATAGGGCTTGTAAAGTTCCAATGGACCTGGTACGCTCCTGAGGACGCTACTTGGGAGCATGAGGATGCAATGCGGGCAAAATACCTGCATGTTTTGAGGATTTTTGAAATTTCTTTGTATATGGGTACATGATGCACCGAGGACAATGCATAAATAAGGGGAGGGGATTGTAATACCCCTAGGACGAACCCAATTGTAATGTAAATGAAAAAGTACTTAAGCTAGTGAGCTATTTAATATCATTCTGTATGCACATTTCATGGCACAGTGCATAGATGTACTGCGCAGTAAAATGAGGAAGTTTTCACATTCCAGGATACTGAGTGCAACATCTTAAGTGCGCGCGATTTTGAGGCCAGGGAGCCTTTTGTGTATATGCTGCATTTTATAGGCTCGTGAGCCAGTTATTATAAGCTAGGATACTTATGTTTTGATTAGGCCGGATAGCCTAGAGGTTAAAGTCTAGTGCACCTATTTTTGTATATGTCTCATGATTAATATAAAATACATCACTGCACGCAGACCGACCATGATAAAAAAGATGGGGGACTAAACTCCACTAGTTAGGGAAAGGGAGGGGCTAAGTTAAGAAAGGGGATAATCTAGGGAGATTAAGCAAAAAAGGAATAGTATATTAATATTCTTAAATATAAAGTATGGATAATTATTTTATCCTAAGTTCAAAGTTGGGGACATGCATACATATTGTTGGGACTGAGTTCATTTTCCCGTCTTTTCCATCACTCTGACCATCATTTAGCCATGCCATGAGCATTCACTCACTCATTGAGCTATCCTTTGTATATTCATGACTATACCTGTACCTGTATCCATAGCCATTTTGTGTTCGAGTAGCTGGTTAGCTTGGGAGTTGGACTGAAGAAGCGGGTTGTCAGGCCCGTGGGATATTGAAGAGGCGGGTTGTCAGGCCCGTGAGAAATTTGTCTATAGGTGAGATAATTGCTGGGGAATTGATTTCCTGAAGGTGCTAAACTGCAACTATAGTGCTCTGAGATTTCCTGTCTGACCTGTTACTGAAGCCCGGAAAGGAAGTGGGGCAGCCGAAGGACTGTTGAGCAGAGAAGGGGCACACTTCCTGGGTGGGACATGCATGTGGGGAATGAGGGACTGTAGGTTGTTAGTTTGAGTTGGCACTTGAGACAAAGTCTTTCCTATTGTCTATGAGCCTTTAGCCTGGTTAGGAATCCCTTTACCTTGGTGGATTTTAGTCCCAGCTCGAGGGTGACTCTCTGTTGAGAGTGATGAATAGTGTGGTCTAAGGCTGGGAGGTTCGTGGAAGGTCTGCACACAGTTGGTGGCATTATTACCAAGACAAGTGCCAATTGTGTGATAAATTTACATGATGCATTGTTATTTACGTGCTTATTTTTATGGGTTATCATATGTGCGGTTATAATTGTGTTTATTTTTATGGGTATTTCCTATATATGCTGCATGTATATGTTTACTGTTATTTCAGTGTGAATCCATGTATTTACAGATTTATTTGTATGTTTACATTGTATATTTAATGCTTCCGCAAGAGTTCTGTGTATATATATTTTAATTGCATGCAGTTCGAAAAATTTATGTGGCATAACTCAGTTGGATGCTGGGTATGTTACAGTTTGTTCTGCAGAGAGAACAATAAGAGTTCTCTGGCGTAGCGTGGCCCGACATGGATGGCCGGGGATGTTACAACATGGTATCAAAGATTCATTTTTCAACACTGCACCTGGATGGGCCGAGAAAGTTGAGTTGAAGCGAAATGTCACAGAGGATTTATTTTGAAGTGGCCAAATTTCAAATTACAGAGTGTCCATGGTAAAAAGTAACAAAAAATGAGTAGAATTGGGAAAAATCCCCAATTTCTGTTGTTAAAATCCTGAGAAAATGGAGAAATTTAGACAAGTGATGAGATGTTCCCGATTTAATATTTGTTCTAGCAAATTCGTACCTAGAATTGGTCGAATTATAAGTTACAGTAAAGCCATGACAAATGGAGCGAATTTAGTAATTAAAATTCTCAATTCGTGAATTGATTTTGGGTAAATTCGTTCCAAAAATGTCAACCCACAACGATTTATTGTTGCAGAGGTTGATTTGGTGTTATCGGGGTGAAATTGAACAAATTTCATGGTTGTAGAATCTTGATGGTAAATTGGGGAAAACGTTAAGCCAAAAGCCCCAATTTCTGCAGCTGAATTCACGAGGAATTGATGCGCATAAAAATGAATGTGCACAGGTGGGCGCACTAAAAATGCATGATGCACATTGAAATCTTGTGATAGGTAAAATTTGGCATTGCATGAAAAAATGTTAGTGTGCGGGTGTGTGCACTAAAATTGGGTGCCGCGCGAAAAAGCATTAGTGTGCGAGTGTGTGCACTAAATATCGGTGCCACGCGGAAACATGTTGGTGTACATGAGTGCGCACTAAATTTAACATTTCACAATGTGCATACACATAAGAATTTCACGTGGTGTGCACACTCATAATAATGGAGCACGTGGTGTGCGCAGTATTGGCACAACATAGTGGAGTATGGTAGATGCGCGTGTAATGTGGGTAAATGTTGTCGCGCAACAATGTAGTTAGTGGTGCGTGGTGGAGACATACTAAATTCTGGCATGGTGAAGCGCATAGAGTGAAATGTGTGTGGAATAGCAGTGCACGATACAAAAAAACTGCGTGCAACAGGTAATAGTGCAAGAACCAAAATTGCGCGTGGTGGATATTGGCGCACGACATAAAAGTAGTGTGCACAAGTTATTGGCGCGACAAAGAAGTGATACACATTGGTTTTAAAGTGCATGAAGCACTATTTACCTTGTGTTGTTGTTGTGCATGGTGAATATGGGTTTTCAGGTTGAAATTTGTGCGCGAGAAGTTGCTTGAAAGGTGAACAACAACAAAAAACCAGTGAATTTTTGTGATGTTTTATATCATTTGAACGTCATCTTTTTGCGGCACGTTTTTGAGGGCCTTAAGAGCGTTTTTAACAACTCAAAAACCACAAGACAGAGGTGTACCAAAGGTACACTCTATCTTTGCATCTCAAATAAAAGAGCTTGGAGAGAGATTTCTAATGGTGTAAACCATTTGTCAAACAGAGCTTTTATGAGAAAGTTACAACATAAACAGTGAAGGGTAAATTTTAAGACACATCTACCTTCAAAGAGCCATAACTTTCTGCTTCGAAATCAAATTGAGGAGCATGAGTAGTCAATGGAAAGTGATTGATCCATAGAAGACAGTCACAGAGTTCAATTAAATTTCTGGTCATGTTAAAAATGTTTAATATAGAAAATAAGGAACCTGTAGCATATTAGTTACAATATGGTATTTTGGCCTAGAACTTCAGCCGGCTATAACTAGCAGCCTGGAACCCAGAAAAAGGTAAAACTTGGACAGAGTGTCCATAATATGTATATGAGGAAACCGAATTGAGATCCTACGAAAATTCCAAAGGAGCAGGAGAAAAAATTCATATTACAGTGCAGAGTTGCATAAGTTGAAAAATGAACAGAAATATTTATGGGAAAAGTTTTAAATAACCATAACTTTCTTCTCAAGACTCGGAATTGAGCTTGGTAATAGGCCTTGGAAAGGTCTTGGACAGTGAAATCTGAATATCCACCCAGAAAATTGATTGGGGAATTCAATTTTCCAGGAAATCAGAAGAAATAATTCTGATATATATTATTGAATAAGAATGGTTCATATTTTGATGAAATTGTTGAAACAATTAGCCTGGCAAAGTTTTGTTGGCTGCACATTTTGCAGAGTTAAAAAAAACTAGATCAGATCGGGATCATCATAGAATCCATAGTAATGGAAGAGGCACAAGGGACTTATAGTCAGGAGGATGATATTAGAGGGATGGATGTCCATTTGGGCATTGAAGGAACAAACTCCAATGGACATGGAGATGAAAGGAATGAAAACATGAATATGGCAAAGACCATTAAAAATTTGCAGAAGGATGTCCAAAGCCATAGAGATGATAATGAAAGGATTATGAGAGCCAAGGAGCAGCAGGACGATTTCAACATGAAGTTATTGGAGAGCTTGAACATAATAGAAAATAAATTAGATAAGGAGAGTGGCTCAAGCAAATCAGGAAGTCACAGGCCTTCTAATGAGAAAAGAAAAGAAATAAGTGTTAGCAAACATCACCATCACTCCCTGAGGAATTCCAATAACAGAGCACACAACAAATCAAGTCCATCCTCTGTCAGGAAGAATAAGGGGTCTGGTGTGGATGAACTGTGAGGAGAAATGAACAAAATCAAACCTCCTATATTTGATGGTGAGCACAAGAAGGATGAAGATGCAAAGACATGGTTGCTGGGCATGAGAAAGTATTTTCAATTGCATAATTATTCTTCTCATGCAGAAGGTATAATTTCTATCTATAAACTCAAGGGAAATGCATCCATGTGGTGGGATCAGCTTGTGCAGGTGCAACAAATTAAAGAGAAAAGTGTTACTTGGAGAGAATTCAAGAAGTATTTTGAGAAGAAATACTTGACTAAGAGATACTATGAAAATAAAATGAAAGAGTTCTTTGAACTCAAGCTTGGGAGCATGACCATTGATGAATATGAGAGAAGGTTTTTAGAAATATTGAAGTATGTCTCTTTCATCAAGGATGAAATAGTTAAAATTCAGAGGTATTTGAGTGGATTGCCATCATTTATCAGTGAAAAAATACAATATGATGATCCAAAGACATTGGAGGAGACCATAAGGAGAGATAAATGCCTATATGATCAGCAGAAAGCAAGGCCAAATTTCCAAAAAGTTTTGGAAGACAAAAAGAAATTCAAGGTGGATCAGAGGAAGAAGGGATCTAAGCCTCCATTCTTTGGAAATAATCCACAGGGACAACAAACTCCTAGAGAGCCCAGAATGATTGAAACAAGGGGTCAAAGGCCAAGGTAGCCACCTATTCAATTTTGGGGTTGTCAAGGAGATCATATGTACATAGATTGTCCTCACAGAGGTGAAAAAGGGAGAACTGTTCATAATGTACAACAAGCTGAAACAATGGAGGACATGGGAAGAAATGTGCCAAGGACCTATGCATCCTTGGACAACAAGCAAGCAAAGTATCGATCACATATGATTGAAGTGGAAGGTGGAGCAAGAAGACGCTTTTCAAGTGCATCTGATACACATTCTGGACTGGAAAATCAAATAGCTCCGGAATTGAGCCATAGGGCTTGTAAAGGTCCAATGGATGTGGTACGGTCCTGAGGACACTACTTGGGAGAATGAGGATGCAATGCGGGCAAAATACCCACATCGTTTTGAGGATTTTTTAAATTTTGTTGTATATGGGTACATGATGCACTGAGGACAGTGCATAAATAAGGGGAGGGGATTGTAATACCCCTAGGATGAACCCAATTGTAATGTAAATGAAAAGGTACTTAAGATGGTGAGCTATTTAATATCATTCTGTATGCACATTTCATGGCATAGTGCGCACATGTACTACACAGTAAAATGAGGAAGTTTGCACATTCCAGGATACCGCGCACAACATCTTAAGTGCGCCTGATTTTGAGGCCAGGGAGCCTTTGTTGTATATGCTGCATTTTATAGGCTCGTGAGCCAGTTATTATAATCTAGGATGCTTATGTTTTGATTAGGCCGGAGAGACTAGAGGTTAAAGGTTGGTGTGCCTATTTTTGTATATGTCTCATGATTAATATAAAATACATCACTGCGCGTAGACGAACCACGATAAAAGAGATGGGGGATTAAACTCCACTAGTTAGGGAAAGGGAGGGGCTAAGTTAAGAAAGGGGCTAAGCTAGGGATCTTAATCCAAAAAGGAATATTATATTAATATTCTTAAATATAAAGTATGGATAATTATTTTATCCTAAGTTCTAAAGTTGGGGACAAGTGTCAAGTTGGGGACATGCATACATATTGTTGGGATTGAGTTCATTTTCCCATATTTTTCATCATTCTGACCATCATTCCTACCATCATTCATCCATGCCATGAGAATTCACTCACTCATTGAGCTATGCTTCGTATCTTCATTACTGTACCTGAACCTGTATCCATAGCCATTTTTTGTTCATGTAGCTGGTTAGCTTGGGAGTTGGACTGAAGAAGTGGGTTGTCAGGATCGTGGGATATTGAAGAGGTGGGTTGTTAGGCCCGTGATAAATTTATCTTTGGGTGAGAGAATTTCTAGGGAATTGATTTCCTGAAGGTGCTAAACTGAATCTACAATGTTCTGAGACTTCCTGTTCGGCCTGTTGCTGAAGCTCAGAAAGGAAGTGGGGCAGCCGAAGGACTATTGAGCAGAGAAGGGGCACACTTTCTGGGTGGGACAGGCATGTGGGGAATGATGGACTGTAGGTTGTTAGTTTGAGTTGGCACCTGAGACAGAGTCTTTCCTGTTGTCTATGAGCCTTTAGCCTGGTTAGGAATCCCTTTACCCGGGTGGAGTTTAGTCCTAGATCGAGGGTGACTCACTGTTGAGAGTGATGAACAATGTGGTCTAAGGCTGGGAGGTTCGTGGAAGGTCTGCATGTAGTTGGTGACATTCTTACCAAGATAAGTGCCAATTGTGTGATAAATTTACACGCTGCATTGTTATTTACGTGCTTATTTTTATGGGTTATCATATGTGCGGTTATAACTGTATTTATTTTTATGGGTATTTCCTGTATATGCTGCATGTATATGTTTACTGTTATTTCAGTGTGAAACTATGTATTTACAGATGTATTTGTATGTTTACATTTTATATTTAATGCTTTCATAAGTGTTCTATGTATATATATTTTAATTGCATGCAGTTCGAAAGATTTATGTGGCATAGCTCAATTGGATGTTGGGTATGTTATAATATGTTCTGCAGAGAGAATAGTAAGAGTTATCTGGCATAGTGTGGCCCGACATGGATGGCCGGGGATGTTACATGTGTCAACTTGAAATGCCCTAGAAGGAAGTACCGACTGACAAGACGACCTTGCATGAGTCTTTGTTTTGAATGTTTAATTTCCCATGGCTCCCCAAATCACAATGTTGGAACACGATTTCCACTTCTCATTACCTGATATTCCTAACAAGACAATATCTTGCTTGTCAAAAATCACCTTTGATGGTGGGGGGAATATATCTACAAAACACCATCTTAACAAGTTTTGGTGTAAATGCATCAAGCATGATATTTTTGATTTAAAGGTTTTATGTAGATTGTTCTCCTTTACTTTCAGGGGTCGGATTAAATATTGGTTTGAGTCTTTTCCAGCATATCACATTGTTGATTGGTTTCAATTTGTAGAGGAATTTTTAGATGCTTTTGAAATCTATGATTACAATTGATTATGTGAAGAATTTCAGGCTCTACTAATCAATGACGATTCACCACTAGAAGGTTTTTTAACAAGCATCCATCATGTTCTCTGTAAATTTCAACTTGATGACATGTCATTTGTACTAAATTTTCTCTCTGATGTTTGCGCCCCTTTCATCCAACCATTTTAGATCGCAGATGATGAATTAGTTAGAAATCCTATCAATCAATTGTGATTTTTGTTTGCAGGATGAGAGGAATCCATCAGAAAATCTTGAAGAAGTAAGGGAGGTAGAATCTATTGAAAAAGTTCTTATTGACAATCAAACTAGTTTTTCCTTTGAATCATTGTATATTCAATCCCCGACCATCGTGGAAGAATATTTGATGTTGGGTCAAGGTGAATGTCCATATTCTTCTAACTCTTTCTCTAATAAGTACTTAAATCTAGTTATTGAAGAAAACTTAAACGATGAAAATGATCTTAAGAATTATAACATTCCAATGAAACTGATTAGAGATGTAAATCTGCAATTTGAAGAAGAAACCTTAAACCTACATCCACAAATCATACCTTATCCATAGGAAAGATTAGATGTTTGTCATGAAAATTTTGAATTGTCTATCATACAAGAGATAAATTTAGATGATCTTATTATGTTGAAGGATTTATCACCAAAATAGAGTGAAAGTATTAAGGAAAGTGAAGAGGAATGTCTTGAGAATACCATTGGTAAATATCATAGCACAAGAGAATCTTTTCATGTGCTCATTTCTAATTCATTTTACTCTTTATATCCCGATCTCTTCTTAGATTCTGGTGGACATGATACTTTACCCATAGTATATTACTCTTTTCCATCACAATCAAATCTTTTCGATATGCCAATATTTGGTGAAATTAATTCCGAACATAACATTTATGAAGTCGGATTTGACACTCTTTCACTTTCATCACTCACATAGAAAAAATATATGTTTCAAGATGATTTTACAAGATTTATTTTTGAAAAAGACAATGCACTCATTCTTATGGAGATCAAATATTCTGCATTGCATATTCATTCTTTGGTTAGTTCAAATTGTAATGATTATGTTTCACGGTTTGAAACAATCCATCTCATCAAAGGAAGTGTTCAAACCAATGATCTAATTGATGTCATGAATCCTCTTATGATATGTTCCCAATTGACAGATCTAGTTCGCCAAAGTCATAGTTTTCATTCCAATTTTTATGATAGGATCTTAGAATGTCTTGAGGATTCATATCTAAAAAAAATTCATAATAAAGATAAGTTGTTATTGGTTTGTTTCTACCTAAATATCTAGGAGGTAAGCATGGCATGATTTTTTTAGGTCCTCCATGTGAAGAAATTGATGAACACTTGGAGATTTGTTAGGAGAATGGGGAACTTCAGCCTTGGATGATGGTTATGTCACGCCCCCATAATATTGACAAGTTTTCCAAACTTTCTTACATTCTTCCATGCCATTATGACTCATATCACGACAAAATTGCATAATGGATGGAGGATTCATACAGAAAGAATGTTCAAGGGAATGGTAAGGTCATGCTTGCTTTGTTTTTAAATGAATATATAGGAGGTAATCATGACATATATATTTTGTATCTACAAATACTACATTCTTTTATTCTGATTTTTGACTTTCTATGCCTTGCACGATTGAAGATGCTCCCCTGGATGCACTGGAAATATGATTTTACTTAGCTTTTTGATCTATGTAGAAGTTAGAGTAGGTGTAGGAATAGAGTCCTTTTGGGTTTTTCTTTCCTTTTCACTTTTTCCTTTAAATAATGTAGTTATGAAGGCACATGGGTACGCAAAGAGAACCATCGTCTGAATGTTGTCAGGGAAGTTTTCTTTCAATTCCTTTCTTTATCCTTTTCGTAGTTGTCTTGATTAAATGCTTCTTTTTCAAAACTTGGTAGCATCATGCAATGATTTCAGATATTATGAAGAATTAATAAAGAGATTATGGATTTTATCTTTAATTCACATTAGTTTTACCCTAACAAACATAGATTACCACTACACGTAATTGCACTCATCCTGGTTAAGGATTTTTCTGTCACTTTTAATAATAAGCTTGGTCAAAATGATGTATCATGCATCACTATCTTAAGAAAAGAACCCGCCTATGCGTAAAACTATGAACTTTGTGGTTCTTCCTTTTGATCCTCATTCTCTATGAGAGGTTGGAATGGTTTTGTTTTTGGTCAAATTATTTTTTGAAGTTTGCTTTTGTTGTTTTGATTGGTTCTTTTTGACTTATGATTTTGAATTTCTTCAATAAAATCTGATTTGGTTCTTTTTGTGTGCTGTATTATTTTCTACCTTTCATTGAATCTCTTCCTTTGTTTGTATATCTATCTTTCTGATTCATTACTCTGCTGTTCAAAAGCTAATCATCATGAAGGAATATGGTTTTTAAAATACTGCACG
>ML815288.1:138416-160832 GCA_009831015.1 Picea engelmannii
GATCTTCCCTTCATGTTGACGGTGTGTCATAAACGCCCATCAACAATATATTACATTGGTAGTTATAAAGCAACCTTATAAATAGCCTTAAATGTAGTTTTCCATTACCTCTATAAGTTACTATAAAGGTGGTTTAAAACCAACCCTATAAGTTGATATAAGGGGGTTTTCCACCCACCAAATAACAATAAGGGTGGTTTTAAATCAATCTTGTAACTTTATATAAGGGGAATTACAAAATACCCCTATAAGGGGTGTTTGAAACCACCTTCGTGAGTATTAATAAGGACAATTTCAAACCATTGTACATTTCTATAGAGAGAGTTTCCACCCACCCCCTAAGTTCTATAAGGGGGTTTAAAAATGTCCACATTAGATTCTATCATGGGATTCCAAACCACCCCCATAAGTTTCTTTCAAGGGGATTTCATTGTAAAAATGTCCACACAAGATTCTATCATGGGGTTCATAACCATCCCCGATAAGTTTCTTTCAAGGATATTTTATTGTTCCCATGAATTGTTATGAGAGGGGTTTCAAACCACTCTCAATAGTTTCCATGAGGGAATTTTATTTATAACACCTTTAATAGTTACTTTTTTTTATGAGGGTAGTTTATTTACAATTGCCTCTAATACTTACCTTTTTTTTTTGGAGAGGGTTAATAAATTTTCATTAAAAGTCTTCTTTTTTTCATTGGTGATTTTCCAAAACCACTCCTAATTCTTTTTGGAGAGGGTTAATAAATTCTCATTAAAAGTCTTTTTTTTTCATTAGTCCTTTTGGAGGTGATTTCTCCAAAACCATCCCTAGTTCCACTTTTAGAGACATAACATAGGCAACCTGAAAGCTATAAAATGTAACATTGAGATATTAACAAAGTTTCAAGTATGGATGTTTCTATGGACATTTCTAGTGTCTCAATTATCAACATATATGGTTGCAATTATGGATGTTCTTATGGTTCTAATTTTTCCTATAATTGTTTTTCTGGTTGTAATTCTATTCTATAATTCTTTGTTTCATCATTTTGTCTATGATGCAACTAAATGATATTAGATTATAGTGAATGAAATAAATAATTGTGGATGTTTCTATGTTAGAATGTTAACATTTATGTATACACTTGATACTAAAATGTTAATCTTATTGTAGATGTTTCAACATCTACAAATTTAAATGCTAATGTTGATGTTGTTGTACACATTTATAATGTTTTAAACTTTTATATTTTTATAGATATGTCTAAGTATATTACTAATCTATAGATGTTAGCAAAGTCTCAACCAAGATTGTTTATTTAAACAATTATATTATTATGTATTTTTTCCACTTGTGACACTTCAATTGTTTGTACCAAATACATCACAAATTGATTATTAATGTAACTTATAAAATCTAAAACCATATATATATATATATATATATATATATATATATATATATATATATATAAAATTAAAAATGGATATTAGAATTTGAATCCCAATTTGAACTTTTCGAAGTAGAATTTACCCCTCCCTTGCACGAGGCATGCAACTTCACACTTCTTCCTTCATGAAGCATGCAATTAGTGATATAATGAGAATCCCTTGAATTATGAAACTCATTCAATGATGTGGTCATTTCAGAAGTTACTTTGGTAAGAAAACACCATACCGGTTGAACCACTTCATGCAATTGAGAGGTACATGGCCATTCATGGTGTAAATTAAATCATATGGGTTGATATTTGACTACAATATCCACTTTCCTCCAAGAAAAAAGATATGAATTCAACCCTCTATCACCAATTCCAACAAATTAAATGAGAGTAATATTATGCTACAAGTTATTTGCTAAGGATTCTGAATCCTACTTTATTTAATCATGTTTATTGATCTTGATAGTGATTTTGCTACCCAAATTTCCTCTAATTTGATCAATCTTTTATGGAGAAATGTTACCCAATTCATTCTAAAATTAGAGTTGTAAAGAAGATAGAACCCCTATACGAATGTTATCTAATACACTTCCACTACTCTTCAAGGTGAAATGTTCTTTCTTTTTAGTTTTCCAATGGGTAAAAATAAAAAGTTTTCATTATCTTTTGCCCCCGTCAATTTGTTCATATGGTTTGCATTTTTGTTCATTTGATTATGGATTAATTGTTTGGAATACTTACATTGTTATGAAATATAAGCATTTGTTTCATGCATATGTCATTGTGTGTAGGTTCATTGCGAGGATTCTCCACTCGAATACTCTTCTTATTATTCCACTTCAACACCAATTATGCAAGGGCATTCCCCCCAAGGTTTGCCTCTCCTTTCCTCTCAAGTTCTAATTCATTTAATGCTCAATAATAGTTTTCAATAAATTATCTTACTCACACAGTTTATGTATGTTTTTCTCAATGGATCCAATTTACTATTGAGTGCCTTTTTTGTCATCTTGTATAAAATGGAAGCCAAATTATGAATGAGAGCTTGAATATCATATTTTTTTGGATTTAGTAAAATATATCTATTTTTAAATGATTTATAATAGTTACTAGTAGAGCAAATCAATATTTTTCCCCATCATACAATTGTGAGGCTTTTCAATTTCAAAATTTTACATTTCTGGCACACAAAAAAAACTATGCAACTATAAAAATTGTTTTGGCACAACTGCACAATGTGTGGTTGAGATGGTCACATAGTTCTAGATTTTCTCTCTACATCACATGAAAGTGTTCCTTTATGGCCTCAATAGATCATGTAGTTCCTTCAAAAGAAAAATGTTTAGGCTCTTTTTCTTGCTAGGAGGGTGATATGTTGCATGGTAATTTTATCATGAATTATCTATTGATTTATGTGTTGATTATTTTATTATACTACACCAAGTTAAAGGAACTGACTTCGATAAAAGAATACATCATTTATTTTCATGAACTTGTCATTTCCTTTTCACATTTTTCAAGTTTAACAACATCACAATTCACCCCTTACACATAAACACTACCACATATGTAAGTAAACCCTTAAAATTGAAATCTTAATCTCATTTGTAATCAACTGGTCCATTGAAGAACTTGATATCTCATGATCCCTAATTTGTAATGTAATTAACTCTAAAGCTTCAAAGTAATCACATAGAATTCTAGTGCAAAATAGAACAACACAAGAGAAAAAAGATAAAGCCTAAGAAATATCTCTTGTATTAATGATATTAAAAAAAAAAGATCTATGTTCACTTGCCTCTTCAATGGGGAAACCTCCTAGAGAAAATCTCCATATACAATAACAAGTCTTGAAAAAACATAACATAACCTTATACTTAATATATAGCTATCAATATAAATATTAACTATGTGCAGTCCCACTTATAATGGGGGATGACTAACTAATTTGGGCCTCATTAATAAAGAGGAACCCTTTTACAATCACTAACTATTAACTAACTATTTAGTGGGACTTATTGAAGGAAGGTGGCTTCATACATCAATAAAGTATCCTAAGTAAGGGGGTTAGGATATGATCCTAACATGCCCCCCACCCCTTCAAAAGTAGCATTTTCCTCAAGGCTAAATGTGAGTAATTTGCAATCGAATCACTACCAGTTCTCATGTGGCATCTTCTAGTTGCATATGTTTCCACTAGATCAATACTTTCCATATCATGTTCTGGCACAACCAATGCTTTGTATAATCCAATACTACTTCTAGATGGAGCCAAATGTAACCTTCTTCATCAAGTTCTAGTAGGTTGGTTTGGAATTTTCAATCTAATACCTGTTGGCAGCCACACATGTATTTTATTTTTTAAACATGATCAAAAGGCATTCCATTTCTATAGTTTCCATCACCTTGTCTGTCAACACTTTTACAATTTTATTATGACTATTTGGGCTAAAGCCTATTTCATAATTTTCTACTTTAAGATTTTCGATTCTTCTATGTTTAATTCATGACTGCAAGCATGAATTAAAATTAGAATTTGGATTGTCATTTTCATCATCTTTGCCTTAGGTTTATCGTTCAACAAACCATCATATGAAATTAAAATACAAATCTTATAGAATGGTGGTTAGACACATTTTGATTGTGATGAATACGATTATCATTTCAATGGTTTGATACTTTCGATTTGAGCAAAGTTTTGATTTGATCTCTAAATATGTAATTGGTTTGCATTTGAATTATGAACATTTTTTGTATTCATACATTTTGAACCCTTTGCAAATCAACTATAGTCATTGCTAGACATGGGAATTAATACACAAGTATCGTATCCTGTATTTGATCCTTTGCTGGTAGAGTAAATGAGTAAGCTTTTCATTATGAGTTGAGGGTTTTTGTCATTCCCTTTACTCGAGGTTTTCATTACTAGGAGTGCCCAAGCTTCAATAATCGAAACCCCAATGTTTATACTATGACTGCACATGGGTTTTGCTGGGTTTGTTTACATTTTATTTGCTCAGATTTGTTTCTCCTACTCCTGCCATATAAAATCAGAGCTATCTTGAGTCACCCCTGTTGCATTATGGCACCTGTGATGCAAATCCAACCGAATGAATATGAGTTTTATGTTTTTAAAACCCTGTAATTGCATGCCAAAGACACATTTTTGTGGGAACATTTCTAATCAAACCGTTACAAATTAGCCAAAACCCTTTAAAACCCATTTCAGAAATGGGGTCATTTAACATCATAGTGAGAAGATTCTTCAGAAACGATACAATTTCAGAGATACATCTCGTTCTTTGGAGGGAAAAATCTCAGAATTTCTTTGCGGTTGAGGTAAGCATTTTTGTTTGTTTTCCTCAGAGATCCAAGCCTCTTATTGGTTTTGCTAGGTTCCAAGTTATATATTCCCTTCTTCTATTTATGAGACTGTAGTAGAATTTCCTCTCCATATCAATAAAAACTCTAGCTCTTGCATGTTTAACCCTACTGTCGAAAAACTTTGTGTTCATCCACAAAAAGACTATACTATCACTGATCTACTGCTGTAGTTCGAAACCCATTGGGAGAAGGCCACGGTCTGATTTCATGTCCAGAAAATCATTGGAGGAAGTCTTAGATGTATTAAAGGATAAATAACCCTCCTATTAATGAGTTGAATCGGGGTTCATTTACAAATCAATTTTGAATAAAAACTGCCAACATGAGGAACATGATACTTTGGTTTTAATTTGGCAAACAAATTGAGCAGGCTGGTAATGTGTTTGCTAAAAACTAATTTTAACACCTTCATAAATGCAGATGCTTCTTTGTCTAATCTATGAAATGGCAAAAGTAATTTTTGATTCTTTTTTTGATTTGATTCGGTTGGAAAAATAAAATAGACAAATTTTATTTTTCTGTTTGTATTTTTACTATTTTAGACTAGCTACAAAAACCTATAGCTAGCTACATAAACCTGTAGCTTATCTTTTTCTTAAAATTAGTTTGAATTCAAGTCTCTTTTAAATAGAAAATTAGTAATTAGTTTTTAATAAATTATCTAACTTGTTCCTATGTCGTTTTCAGGATGTGGTATATCTTGATTCTGATTTTTTGAGGTGGAACATGTTTGATTTAGTTGATTAGTATCCCTTTCCTGTTCATTTTGTAAAAAAAAAAAAAAAAAAACTTTTATTAGTATTTGAAGATACAGTTTGATTATGAGTGGCTATAGGCCCTCCATTTTTGTAATGTTTCGATCTCATGGATCTGATCGTATCCTAAGAGATAGGAAGATAAGATTTCAAAAAGACTCTTTAAATACCTTGCATTTTGTAAATGAAAGGCATCTGGGTCTGGAACCAAAGATGGACGAATGATGTTTCAAGACTTAATGGAGCAATATACAACATTTTGGCTTTAGTTTTTTGTGAATGGTGCTTCATTAATGTTTTGTATTATTTAATCTTGATATCTTAATATGTCTTGTAGCTTTAGACTCATTGACATATTATGTTTCAGGATGTCCATTTTATAAATATCATTCATGATTTGTTGTTCCAGATATTGACACTGTGGTCATCTTTTCAATTTGAGTATCATGATTTCTCTTTGATATTTAGTTGAACAATGAAATGAATATGTTACACTAAGATTTATCTGACTGTAATCATTTGCGATCATAAGATCACATAATTAATTTGTGTTCCCTATTCTGTTATTAAACTCTAGTTACCAATACATTCTATGAATTTATTTAGAACAGTTTCAGCATAATTCTATTGTAGATTTATCTCATAGGCGTGATAACTGGATGCTCTTGATTCATACAGGAGCCTAGACACATTTCACGAACTAACATCAGGTTAGCTTCTTTGCATTTCTAATTTCTGTCATTTATGTATTAGTGAAACCATAAAGTTTAGATCATCTTTTGACTATCTATACATCCGTGTTTCATAGTTTAGTTAATTCAAGATTTGTTAGATTTATAGAAAGAAGACAAAAAAGTATTCAAATGTGCTTTCTTTATCTACTTCTCAAAAGCAATTCTTTTTTACATTGATTTCGTAAGTTTCCAGTAAAACTTGCAACTTGTAAATCTTTTTCATAAGTTGATATTTTTTTCTACGTTTTCTTTCTCCTCTTTAATACATTTATAACTATAATTATATTAGAGTTTATGTACATACTATTATTTAACATTAGTTAATTATTCCTTTTCTTTATTTTAGGACCTTATATTGGCTAACAGAGCCATTAAACCCATTAGAACAGGTTACACCAAATGACTTGGGTTACTTGGAAAACCCCGAACCAGACCTGTTCTTCCAAGTTGACGACCTGTCAATTTCTCCCGTCAACAAATGGCGCTAGAAGGAGGGCCAGACTGACAAGCTGGCCTTGTAGGATCCTTCATTTTGAATGTATTTAATTTCCCCATGGCTCCTCAAATCACTGTGTTGGAACATGATTTCCACTTCTCATTACCTGATGTTCCCAACGAGACAGTCTCTCACTTGTCCAAACTCACCTTTGATGGTGGGGGGATGTATCTGTTAAAGACCAACTTAACAAGTTTTGGTGCAAATGCATCAAACATGACATTTCTGATTTAAAAGTTTTATGCATATTGTTTTCTTTTACTTTTAGGGGTCGGATTAAACATTGGTTTGAGTCTTTTCCGGCATATCACATTTTTGATTGGTTTCAATTTGTAGAGGAATTTTTAGATTCTTTTGAAATATATGATTACAATCAATTATGTGAAGAATTTCAGACTTTGCTAATCAATGACAATTCATCTTCAGAAGGCTTTTCGACAAGAATCCATCATGTTCTCTGTAAATTTAATCTTAATGACATGCCATTTTTACTAAATCTCGTCTATGATGATTGCGTTCCTTTCATCCAGTCATATTCAATCACGAATGATGAAGTAGTTACAAATCCTATCACTCAATTGCGAGAAGAATTTTGTTCACAGGATGAGAGGAATCCATCCGAAAATTTTGAACAAGCAAGGGAGATTATATCTATTGAAAAAATTCTCACTGATAATCAAATTGGTTTTTCCTCTGAATCATTGTGTTTTCAGTCCTCAACCATTGTGGAAGAAGATTCGATGTTGGGTCAAGGTCAATGTCCTCATTCTTGCAACTCGTACTCTAATCAATATTTAAATTCAGTTATTGAAGAACACTTAGGTGACGAAAATCATCTTAAGCATTCTAACACTCCTATGAAATTGATTAGAGATGTAGATATGCAATTGGAAGAAGAAACCTTAAACCTTCATCCTCAAATCGTACATTATCCACAAGAAAGATTAGATGTTTGTCACAAAATCTTTGAATTATCTATCATACATGAAGAAAATTTATATGATCATGTTATGTTGAAGGACTTATCACCAAAACAGTGTGAAAATTTTAAGGCAAGTGAAGATGAATGTCTTGAGAATACCATTGTTAAATATCATAGCTCAAGAGATTCTTTTCATGTGCTTATTTGTCATTCCTTTTACTCTTTATATACCGATCTCTTCTTAGATTCTGGTGGACGTGATGCCTTACCCATGGTATCTTACTCTTTTCCACCACAATCAAATCTTTTCGATATGCCAAAATTTGGTGAAACTAATTCCAAACATAAAATTTATAAAGTCGGATTCAACACTCTTTCACTTTCATCACTCGCATGGGAAAAATACATGTTGCAAAATTATTTTACACGATTCATTTTTGAAAAATACAATGCGCTCATTCTTATGGAGATCAAATATTCTACATTGCATATTCATTCTTTGATTGGTTTGAATTTTAAATTTTATGCTTTAGATTTTGAAACGACCAATATCACCAAAGGAAGCATTCAAACCAATGGTCTAATTGATTTCATGAATCCTCTTATGATGTGTTCCCCATTGATATATTCGTTTCATCAAAGTCATATTTTGCATCCCATTTTTTATGACAAAATTGTAGAATGGCTGGAGGATTCATACAAAAAGAATGTTCAAGGGAATGGTAAGATCATGCTTGCCTTGTTTTTAAATGATGATGATAAAGGTAAGTATGATATATTTTTGTCATTTTTTGATATACTACCATTCTTGCTAGTAATTTTTGATTTTGTTTCCATTGCAGGATTGAATTTACTCCGATGGCTACATTGGAAGCATGACTTTACGTAGTATTTTGATTTGTTTAGTAGTTAGAGTAGGTTTTATTTTAGCTTTATTTCTCACTATTTCTCTTTGTAATAATGCAGTCATGAACACAAGTGGGTGCACCAAGAGAACCATAATATGACTGTTGTCAGGGAAGTTCACTTTGACCCTTTCTCTCAACTTTTCAAAAATGTAGTATCATCATGATTTTTTTTTTTTAAATGAAAAGTAAAGAGATAAGTAAATCTGAACTGCAAATTCAACCCTGACCCAAGGTGCCATGAGTAGGACTGCATTCATATTAATGAGGATTTTTCTATTTTCTTTTAAGCTCTAAAAAAATATTTCGCGTGATGATTCCAGATTCACCTCTGTACATATTTTTCTTTTTCAATTTTCTTGTTGTTTTTTATTTTTATTTTTGGTTCTTTTCATTTTGCTTGTTTTCACTGTTTTCTGAATAAATTTATGTCTATGTCACCATTATTTCATGAAATGAAAACATAATGTCTCATCATAAAGAAACAATCAAGGTCATTTCAAGGCATCAGTGCTATAAATTGTTAAAACTCAGACTAGTAAAGGAAACTTTCTGTTCAAAATAGTTTTCCTAGTTTCACTTTATAATCACGAGAAGATACGATCATCATTAAAACTCTTTACGCTATCCCTGATTTTAAAGAAAACAACTCAAGTATGCCTTCCTTTCCTCGAAAAGTTTCTTATCAGAAAACTAAGTTTAGATCATGATGAAGGCCGTCAAATGAGAATTTAAATTGAAAAATATAAAGTTGTTCGAAGTCTGAAATTTTCAGCATCACCCCGCTCTCCTGAAGATCATAAAGTTTATGTCTAATTCTAAAATAACTTCTCTAGAGATGAAATCACTACAAAGTGTGGGAAGTGTTTGTAAACCCGCCGAGATACTGAACAGGTCTGTAGGCAACGGGTAAATTCATACATGATGCCAAGGAAACTTAGCCGGGGTACTGAACATGCCTACTAGCAGCGAAGCAATGTCGTGTTCGAGAAAATTATCAGGTATAACTTTTTGTATTAATTGTAAAACACCCTTCATCTTGAATTGATTTTTCTTGGACATGACAGAGGTGTCAGAGTGGGTTAATTGACATCCCCGCTGAGGCTATGGATGCCTGCTAGTAGTAGTGGCCCTGTCAACAGTATTGGAGTCATTTGCCTAAACATCGTCTTGCTCGTAATTAAAACTTGTCACTGGTTTGCATTTGGACAGAAACACATCTGACGCTAGACTATGTGATTTTTGATTTTGATCAAGATGCTTGATTTGTTGTTGACTGTTCTTTAATTTTTTCATTCTGATAAGTCTTAACTTGAACTCTCTGGTGATGCAGAGATAACTGCTTCACCCAGTACGTCACCATTGTTGGCACCCACACAAGTATTTGATTTTTTAAACATGATCAAAAGGCATTCCATTTCTATAGTTTCCATCAACCTATCTATAAACACTTTTACAAGTTTATTATGACTATTTGGGATAAAGCCTATTTCATTATTTTCTACTTTTTTATTTTCGATTCTTCTATGTTTAATTCATGACTGCAAGCATGAATTAAACTTAGAATTTGGATTGTCATTTTCATGATCTTTGCCTTAGGTTTATCGTTCAACAAACCATCATATGAAGTTAAAATATAAATCTTATAGAATGGTGGTTAGACACATTTTTCTTGTGATGAATACGATTATCATTTCAATGGTTTGATAATTTTGATTTGAGCAGAGTTTTGATTTGATCTCTATATATGTAATTGGTTTGCATTTGAATTATGAACATTTTTTGTATTCATACATTTTGAACCCTTTGCAAATCAACTATAGTCATTGCTAGACATGGGAATTAATACAAAAGTATCGTAGCCTGTACTTGATCCTTTGCTGACAGAGTAAATGAGTAAGCTTTTCATTATGAGTTGAGGGTTTTTGTCATTCCCTTTACTTGAGGTTTTCATTACTAGGAGTGCCCAAGCTTCAATATTCGAAACCCCGATGTTTATACTATGACTGCGCAAGGGTTTGCTGGGTTTGTTTCCATTTTATTCACTCGGATTTGTTTCTCCTACTCCTGCCATCTAAACTTAGAGCTATATTGAGTTGCCCCTGTTGCATTATGGCGCCTGTGAAGCGAATCCAACCGAATGACTTTGAGTTTTATGTTTTTAAAACCTTGTAATTGCATGCCAGAGACGCGCAGGAGAATTTCTGAGCAAACCGTTACGAATTAGCCAAAACCCTTTAAAACCCATTTCGAAAATGGGGTCATTTATCTTCATCACGAGAAAAATCTTTAGAAACGATACAGTTTCAGAGATACATCTCGTTCTTTGGAGGGAAAAATATCAAAATTTCTTTGCGGTCGAGGTAAGCATTTTTGTTTGTTTTTCTCAGAGATCCAAGCCTGTTATTGGTTTTGCTAGGTTCCAAGTTGTATATTCCCTTCTTCTATTTATGAGACTGCAGTAGAATTTCTTCTCCATCTCAATAAAAACTCCATCTCTTGCATGTCTAACCCTATTGTTGAAAAACTGTTTGTTCATCCACAAAAAGACTATGCTATCACAGATCTACTGCTGCAGTTCAAAACCCATTGGAAGAAGGCCACAGTCTGATTTCATGTCCAGAAAATCATTGGAGGAAGTATTAGATGTATTAAAGGATAAATAGCCCTCTTATTAATGAGCCGAATCGAGGTTCATTAACAAATTAATTGTGAATAAAAGCCGCCAGCATGAGGAACAAGTTAATTTGGTTTTAATTTGGCAAACAAATTGAGCAGGCTGGTAATGTGCTTGCTAAAAACTAATTTTAACACCTTCATAAATGCAGATGCTTCTTTGTCTAATCTATGAAATGGTAAAAGTATTTTTTGATTCTTTTTTTGATTTGATTCGGTTGGAAAAATAAAATAATAAATTTTAATTTTCTATTTGTATTTTTACTATTTTAGACTAGCTACAGAAACCTGTACCTTATCTTTTTCTAAGCATTAGTTTGAATTCAAGTCTCTTTTAAATTGAAAATTAGTAATTAGTTGTTAATAAATTATCTAAATTGTTCCTATTTCGTTTTCAGGATGTGGTATATCTTGATGCTGATTTTATGAGGTGGAACATGTTCGATTTAGTTGATTAGTATCTCTTTCCTATTAATTTTGTAAATAAATAAATAAAAAAACTTTTATTAGTATTTGAAGATACAGTTTGATTATGAGTGGCTGTAGGCCCTCCATTTTTGTAATGTTGTGATCTCATGGATATGATCCTATCCTAAGAGATAGGAAGATAAGACTTCAAAAAGACTCTTTAAATACCCTGCATTTTGTAATGAAAGGCATCTGGGCCTGGAACCAAAGATGGCTGAATGATGTTTCAAGACTTAATGGAGTAGTATACAACATTTTGGATTTAGTCTTTTGTGAATGGTGTTTCATTAATGTTTTGTATTATTTAATCTTGATATTTTAATATGTCTTGTAGCTTTAGACTCATTGATATGTTATGTTTCAGGATGTCCATTTTATAAATATCGTTCATGATTTGTTGTTCTAGATATTGACACTGTGGTCATCTTTTCAATTTGAGTATCGCGATTTCTCTTTGATATTTAGTTGAACAATGAAATGAATATGTTACACTCAGATTTATCTGACTATAATCATTTGCGATCATAAGATCACCGAATTAATTTGTGTTTCCTATTCTGTTATTAAACTCCGGTTACCAATACATTCTATGAATTTATTTAGAACAGTTTTAGTATAAGTCTATTGCAGATTTATCTCATAGGCGTGATAGCTGGATGCTCGTGATTCATACAGAAGCCCAAACACATTTCACGAACTAACATCAAGTTAGCTTCTTTGCGTTTCTAATTTCTATCATTTATTTATTAGTGAAACCAAAAAGTTTAGATCAGCTTTTGACTATCTATACATCTGTGTTTCATAGTTTATTTAATTCAAGATTTGTTATATTTTTAGAAAGAAAACAAAAAAATATTCAAATGTGCTTTCTTTATCTACTTCTCAAAAGCAATTTTTTTTTTTACATTGATTTCATAAGTTTCCAGTAAAACTTGCAACTTGTAAATTATGTGCATAAGTTGATATTTTTTTATACGTTTTCTTTCTCCGTTTTAATACATTTATAACTATAATTATATTAGAGTTTATGTACATACTATTATTTAACATTATTTAGTTATTCCTTTTATTTATTTTAGGACCTTAGATTGGCCAATAGAGCCATTAAACACGTCAGAATAGGTTACACCAAACGACTTGGGTTACTTGGACAAACTCGGACCGGACCTGTTCTTCCAAGTTGACGACCTGTCAATTTCTCCCGTCAACAATACCACAACCTTCTTCAAATAGGACACATGAAACAATAGATGAATTTTGGAGTGGGATAGGAAATCCATCTTGTAGGAAACCTATCCAATGTGTTGTATGATTTGATAGGGACTTTAGAACTTGGGAGGTAGATTTTGGGGAACTTTATTTTTGAGTGACTTATGTTTATAAGGCTACAGACAAAGAAACACTTGATCCCATTTAGCAAAATAATGTTTATATCTATGTTGATCAACGTGTTGTTTCATTCAATTTTACACCATAACCAAGTTGTTCTTGAGGGTATGGATAAAGGTTTCTTTGGTGTGAATCATTATATCTATTGCATGAACCTCAGAGATGCCTAGTACATATTATTCGATTAATAGTGTTTTTGACCATAAAAATATTCATATGGTGTCATTTTGGTAGCTCCATGATAAGTGGTATTGTACCACTATTCTACAAGGGGAAGCCTTTGTGATGAGTGGTGTGGCTTTTCAAAAGAAAAGAATATCAAATAAGTTTCTCAGAACTTGTTGACAAATTCTATTTGGCCATTAATTTGGGGATGATATGTAATGCTCATATTCAACTGTGTACCTTAAAGTTTAAATAACTCCTGCTAAAATTTGTTGGTGAATGTGGGGTCTCAATCTAAGACAATGAAAGTGGGAATTCCATGTAGCTTAAATATATAATCCATGAAGACTTGGGCTATTGAGGAAGGAATGAAGGGATGATCTAGAGAAAAAAAAATGATTAAATTTGGAAAGATGGTTAAAAACCACCATGATAACTGATTTATTATCCACTTTTGTGAGTCCTACAATAAAATCCATTGACACGTTGGTCCATATTTGTGTATGGTTTGGTAGTGGTTGCAATGCCCTTGGAATATTCACTATCTCACCCTTGTTTCTTTGAAAAGTTTCATAGTATTCTACAAAATCATGGATATCTATTTTCATTCCTTACCAAAAGAATGAGAACTTAGTTCTTCATAGGTTTTATGAAATCCAAAGTGACCTACTATCCATGATGAATGTATCTCCTTTGAGACTCATTGTGTTAATGATGAATATTTTGTTAAAATAATGTTCCCCTTATACTACAATGTATCGTGTTTCCATGTATAACCTTTAGGTAGGTTGGGATATGCCTGAATCCATTGGATGAGTTTCCTTAAAGTGATATTTTCCATCCATTCCCTACAAGATTCCTCAAGCCATCCTATACATGGTAAGGATAAGGCAAGGAGTGACCCATCCTCCTCAAATTTTCTGGATAAATTATAAGCCACAACATTTTCTTTACCCTTATTATATATGTATCATAATCATACCCCAACATCTTAGTGACCCACTTATGTTTCTCCGATGAATACAACCTTTGTTTGAGGAAGTGTTTTAGACTATGATGGTAAACATTGATGTAGAAATGACTCCCTATGAGATACAGGTGCCAGGTCACCACTGCATGAAGGGTAGCCATCATTTCCTTCTCATATGTGGATTTTCCCAAATTGTGGTCACACAACTGCTTACTGGTGAATGCCAAAGGAAATCCTTCTTGGATAAAGACTTCTTCGAGGCCTATTCTTGAGGCATCACATTACAAGACAGATTTCTCAGTAAAATTGGCGACTGCTAATACTAGAGTAATGCACATGGAATCCTTTAAGGTAATGAAGGATTGTTCTTCTACCTTTCTCTAGGAAAAGGCATTATTTTTAAGGAGTGAAGTTAGGGGAGATAAATTATTTCCACAAATTTCCACAAATTTCATATAGTAACCTATAATACCTAAGAATCCACACAATCTCTTCACTATTTTGGGATGGGGCCGATCTTACATAGACGCCACTTTCTTGGGATTTATTTGTACTCCATCTCAAATTACAGTGTGACCCAAATATTCAACCTCATGAGCCCCAAAAGTTCATTTGGATCTCTTAAATAATAATTGGTTGTCCCACAATAGTTCCAAGGACTTATTGACATTCTCTACATGTGATTCCCATACTTTATTATATATCAAGATATCATCGAAGAAGAGAAACACAAAATTGCATAGGAAGGGATTGAAAATATTATTCATGAGGCTCTAGAATGTGGATAAAGAATTAAAAATACCAAATGACATCACTAAAAACTCATAATGACCTTTTTGTGTCTGAAAAGATATCTTGGGGATGTCTACCTCTTTCATATTTATTTGGTGGTATCCCAAATGCAAATCAAGATTAGAGAAAAGATTGGCTCCATGAAGTTCATCCATGAGATCATCAATAATTGGGGTCCTTGATCTCAACTTATTGAGAGCCCTAAAATTAGGACACATGAGCCGAGTTCCTTGTTCCTTTAACACCATGGCTATTGGTGATGAATAGGGGATTTTACTAGGACGTATGGCCCCCACCTCCAACAGTTCCTTAATGGTATTTTATATTTCATTCTTTTGTGAAAAAGGTTGTCAATAAGGATGTAAATTTGGTGGTTTTATTCCTAAAATTATGGGAATACCATGATCACGATCTCCATAAGAAGGGGGTATTTATGGAGCCAAAAATGTGTCAAAATTTGATGACCTAAATTTGACAAAATAAGCATCATCACTAAGATGTTCAAAATTCTAATCTCTCCCATCTAGAGAATCAATAAGTTTATATGGTACATGTGTGGATCCACTTTGGATCATCCCTCTCCTCTTTGTGATACTTTTATTCTCCAAAATATTTAGTTTTGAAGGAGATGAGGAAACAATTCCTCAACTTTCTCCATGAGTAACATTTTACCTTGGATAGAAGCTAAGCCTTCAATCCCACTTGAAAAACTTCTTGTTGAACCCTATGGGTCATCCTAATATTCTTGTACATAATTGTGTCCTCCGTTATTTCTTCATGTGCATTTGGTGCCAAATATTTGATGGAAGGTAATATTTGACCCCCTTCATCCTCATTGAGCATGGATGGCTCATAAAGTTCCAGGTTCTACACATTTACTACTAAGTAAATGCACATATAGGGTGTAATGTTAAGTCTGTAAGAAGTTTTTTGTACATTTTCCAATATTTCGAAAGGTCCATATCTCAACACTTTGATTTTAGTCCCTAATCCTTGTAACCTTTCCTTATTAAGGTGCAACCAAAGTTTATTTCCTACTTGGAAGGTATTTTCAATCTTGTGTTTATATTACCTGGCCTTGTATTTCTTCTAAGATTTGTTTAGTTTTTCTTGACCCTATAAGGGTATTTCTTTGTCATATATATGAACTTTTTTACCTTCAATGCATCATTTGAGGTTGTTTCCCCTGCTTCAAGATATCCATATATAATATCTAATGGTGATTGTGGAAAATATCCAAAGCAATTTCAAAAGGAGGCTTATTGGTGGAAGTGTGGATAGCTCTATTATAACAATGTTGTATTTACACTGTTTTTTCATCCCAATTCCTTGGATGTTCCTAATTATAACCTCTCAAAAGTTGAACGAAAGTTTGTTTTAACACATCTATTTTCCCATCAATATGTGGGTGATTGGCACTGGATCTCATTAATTTTGTATCCAAATTCTCCCATATTAAAGTTCAAAATACACTAAGGAATGTTGTATCCCTATCATAAATCATGCTCCTTTGAATCCGAAAATGTACCTAGACCCTTTCAAAGAACAAGCTTGCAATTTATTGTACTTTGATGGTCCTTTTACAATCCATCAAAAGAAACATATTGTTGAACCTCTCTACTACAACAAATAGGAATTCATTCCCTCTTATTGTTCTCATTAAACCGCCAAAAAGTCCATGGATATGCATTCCCATGGCCTTGTAAAAACTTGAAGTGCACTGTATAGTCCCACTTCCCATTACTATGCTTTCTTGTACAACATAAAATGAAACCTTTAATAAATTTAGCTACTTCTTGGATTATGATCCAATAAAAATACCTATGCAAGTTATCCACAGTCTTCCCAACACTAAAATGACCAACAACCCTGGAGGTGTGAGCCTCCCTTATCAATTATACTTTTTATTTCTTTGGCAAACCAACCTTCCCCATCTTGTATATTAATCCATCTTGGAGATGGTAATCAAAATTTGTTTTTTATTTTTGTACTTAAAAATATTGATACATGTCCTTAAGGTCCTCATCTTCCACATGCTCCTCTATGTATACTTCATGGGTCAATGGTTTTGGTGGGCCTAGGAATAGTAGCAATAATTCTACTGCCTCCTTAGCTTATTACTTTACTTGTCAAACCAGGGTTCGTACAAACTTGAGAGGTGTTGTGAAAAGTATATGCAGAGTGCACTAATAATAGTATAGGTCTGAGATTGATCAAGGGGCTAAATGCATGAAATCTGAGTATAACTTGTGCAAGAAATATGAATTGTAGAAAATACGTTAAGCTATTTGCAAGAATAAAAGCACATCAAATTGAAGGAACAAATGATATACATTCAGTAAATAAATCTAGTCTAATGGCATGAAAGAAACACATCTAGTTATGAGCAAAACAAAGATGATTATAAATCACGAAAACTAACTTTGTTTCATGACAAGAAATTGCATAAAAGAAGACGAACTTTTGCATAGAATGAATGAACCAAATTAGACCTAACCCTTGAGGAAATATCAAGCCATATGTTGTTGTATCAACTACTACAAATTTCATGAGATGACGAGTGAGAAATTCAAGAAACTTGAGCTAAAACAATCCTACAAGAAGTTTCTACAGGAAATGTAATAGTCCTACAAGATGACTAGAAGAGTCCTAAAAATCTTTCAAAAGTCTTCAAAAGCATAGACAAATATAGACTAAACTATAATGAGATGAAAATGAAGTTTTTATCCTTGAGAAGATACCCGTGAGCATCCAGGATTCCAACCCTTTCTAGAGGAAACCTACTGAAGAGAAAAGTCACTAATAGTCTAAACAAAAGTTAGAGATTACCATGCATGAATATTCAATATTTCAAGAGAAAGAAATTACTAACTGATAACAAACTAACATGTAAGAAAAAGAGAATTTACAATAGTTTCCTTGAGCCATATTGAGTGGGCCCTACCCAAGAAAGAAAAGGAACCTTAAAAAATACAATAAGATAAGAACAATGACATCTTTCTTTCATCAAAATCACTTGTACATCAAGAGTAGAGCTCTAAGTCTTCAACAAAAATCTTCCTTAACAAAAATTAACACAATATTCAGATTTCTGTCTGTCTCTTCTCCCTACACTAGAGGCATATTTATACACTTTGGAACTCGAACTCTTCCCTTGGATCAAGGAGGAAATAGGGGAAAAACATATATTGGCCAATCTCCTCTAATTTTTTAACTTCTGCTTGTAACGAGTGGTCATCTATAAAATGGAAATGCTTTGGAGGTAGGTGGAAGACATATTCCCTTGATTCTTGGGATCTTCATTTCCTTAAGGGGTTTGAACTACTTGATTAATTCTTTATCATAGAAATTATATAAAAAGGTACCATACACATAAAGTATCATCTAAAATATATTCATTTATGTAACATACAAAAGTACCCATGACTTCTAATAAACATGGTCAAATAAAATAAATTATTAGTCATATCAAGGTCAAAATGTGTTTATGATGGGCCTTCTCGATAGGAAATGTCAAGTCCCATCATCACCCCCCAATTGAAATCTTTCACATCCTTGTGCAACAAAACTTTTTCTTTTTTATTTCACTACTGTTGTTTCTGTCCACTGATTTTTTGTCCACTATTAGGACGTTGCTCCATATTCTAACGTTTCTTCCCAACATCTTGCTGCTATCTACTGGAATGATTCTTACCGTGTTCTTGACTTATATCCCATACTACATATATGGTGGTGGATTGGTTCTGATGGTACCCCTTGGCCTTTACTATCTTTTCCCGTTCCTCCTCTTCCCTTTCCTTGTTGATGGTAGCCATTGGTGCCATAGGAAGAAGGAGAGAAGGGTTCATTCTTAGTCCAATCCACTTTGTCTTCAATTTCCTTAGTGCCTCTTTTTACCATGGTGTTATTATGAGAGTAATATGTAGAGAATTGGGAGAGTGGGGTTCTCTAATATGTAGGTTGTGAGGCAAGGAGTTCCACCTCCTATGGAAAGCATCTGTTGCCTCCTCACCCAAGAGACTCAATGTATCATCTAGGTGAGATATTACTTCTAATTTCTTGACTTCCCATATTGGAGCTATTTATTTGTATGTGTATAGGATGTTATGGCTTGCGATGACATATCCTTCCCTTGTTGATTCAACTCTAATCCATAATGGGCTATGAAATTCATCCTACTTATAATTTTTGATCTCTGCTTTCCTTATATCTTTGTGTCTTAACTAGGATGCAAGGGACATAATATGAACATCCCCTGCATATGGATTTGGGTTCCATTTGTAGGGGTGTGGGAGAATGATATTGTGCAAGTAGAACTCACACATATTTTCCCTTTCTTCCATGTTTCAATATTGGTAGGGATCCAATAAATCTTTGGGTGTGTCTAGGTTATATATTACTAGTTGGGCCATATTTGCAATTTGATTCTTGTGCCATTTCTCCTCGAGGAACAAGGAATATACCCTAGCATATTTCCTACACTCCAACATCTCTAGGGACACCTTGGCTATGGTCTTTACTGAAGCTTCCATGATCTCTATTGTTTCATTCCTGATAACCATATCTCTCTTTGATTTATTAAATTTATATTTTAGTTTCTAACTATATTTAATTTTCTGCATGGTCATTCTATGAAATTTCTCTTGCATGAGTTGAAGTTGTCTCTCCATATCTCCACGGGATTCTTCCTTCTACTTTACTTTGTTTATTTTTTCCATCCTCTTCCATTTTATAGCTTCAACATTGTTTTTCTCTAATTCTAGTAGGGTGGCATAAATAATTTTTTCCACCGGTGTCTTAGTTTTGGAAGTCCCTTCAATTGGTGCAGGATTTTCTTCTGTGGTGGTTTCTTCTCTTTGGGGTGATTTTACCTTATATCCTTGCAATTATTCTATGATAGGGGAGTATTGTACCTCCTCAATTTGTATTGTAGTGGAGAGTGGAGTAATCATATTTGGGCTACCCCACTTCCAACTCTTTTTGATCTAGTAGCACCTTCTTCTCCTAGGATGAACATGTTCAACACTTGTGATTTTTAATGGGATAACATAAGGGGTTTTTAATGTTGTCAAAGTGTCAACCACTTCCTTGTATTCATCCTCTATATTTTTATTCTTATTTTTTCATTGACTTGAGGACTTAGTTCTTCTTATCTACTTAGGTTTATCATCCCTTTCTTTTTCTTCTAGACTCATCTCTTCCCATACCTCCAAAAATTCTTGTTGATCCATGTCCAATTTTTTTCCCATATAATTACATGTTTAAAAATTATTAAGGAATATGTTACCATTATCTTGATGAGCTGATGGTGGGCCAAAAAATCTTGTTTTCCTTTGTTTATCTTGGTGCTCATCCCCTTCAAATATTGAAGGAGAAAATAAGGGAGACCTAAGCTGCTGCCTGGTTCTTGGTTGTAGAAATTCTTGAGTTGATGGATAAGTCTAAATGATATGCATACAAAACACTCATCCTCCCCTCAAAATTGGCATATTTGATAATGTGACATGCCACTTATAGCCAAGGGTGAGGGATGATTTCTCTTTTTATGCCATTTTTATCTTCTTGTGGATTTTAATTTGGGAGGAAAAATGACTTTTTGGAATTAATAGCCTCTTTCCTTTCTTCCTTACCCCAAGGAAGGCCCATTGGTATACTAGATACCTTGCTGATAAAGGATTCATTGATCCTGATCACCAGACCTCTCACTGTTGATACATATTATTTTTCTTGAATATTCTAAAAATTAAGTGGAAAATCCAGAGGTATTTCATCATCAAAGCCCATTAGTCTCTCAAGATATCCTAGCCACCTGCTTCTTTGGAAAATTTATACAATTTTTGTATTATCATAAATCATTTATGGTTTGGTTGGTTCCATTTTATTGAACCCTGCTGCCATGGTTTCTAAAAATGGTTACTCAATGCTATATAAAAATTACATGCATAAGGACTATTTCCAAGGGAGAGGATTCTTGCAAATAAAATTATAGGTTATACCTTCCTGTAGAAGATAGTGCACAAGAAAAGAGGGAAAAAAACTTGATTTTTTTCTTAAGGTCAGTTATGGTTAGAGCTAAGGATTTTCGTCATCATTCATTGATAATTCCAGGTAATCAAGGTTTCAAGAAGGTATCGAAAGCAAAATCAGGGAGAGCGTTTTTTTTCTTAAGGAATTTCTACAAGACTCTGTAAAACTGTCTTTAAAGGACTGTGCAGAATAATTTCTACAAGATTGAAAACCATTACCTATGAAAATCATGCAAACCCAACAAATTATTTCGACCACATGGTATTCATAACAAAATTTAATGAGCAATTTAAGGCAAATTCGAGGCAATGAGCAATTCTTTGTGAGAAGGATTTTGATAGCTACCTTCCTGTAGATAATACTATTTCTATGGAAGAGTGCTTACCCATCTGTCCCGATATGATAGCTCGCATTCCTATCTCCTTTCACTGCTAGAAATCCCTTTGTGTTTTGGTAAAAAATTGAAATGGTGAAAAACATTACTTACTCTCACTTATGCCCAAATTTTAGGATTTAACTCCCATCTTATCCCCACTTGTCGATATGATGGATATTGTATTCATTAACCCACACTGCTACAATCTCCAATTTCATTTAGATGTTTCTCCACTTAACTAATATGTCAGTATCATTCACCCACGAATCGTTCCTCCCCCCTTGATGTGAAATTCACTACTATATATGGGGTCAAAATTCAACAATACCTTCCGACAATAAGGATAAAATTAATCATATCATTGTAAATTACGACATAATATTAAAATTCTAATCTTTTTTTTTCTTTTTTTCTGGGCACCCTGATGAATGACATACTTTTGTCGAATTTCTATATCCATTGATATTATGACGATAGTTCATATATTTATCGAAGAACGCAGAGAAAGCCAACTACCCATTTGAAAATTGTTTAACGATCATTGACTTGGTCAAATTTGACATAGTCAATGATCGTGAGAAGACCGATGGATGTGAGTGATTTCGACTATTTTTTTGTAGGTGAAACAATTATAAAATATTTTTATTCTCATTTTTCGTTGCATGATTTATTAGTCTTTTTTCTATGTGCTACTTGCCTCACATCCAATTCTTGATCAACATAGCTCGGATTTTGTACTTTGAAATTTACAAATTTTTAATATTACTTTGTCTCTTTTTTAAATACCCAGATTGGATCCCTAACCCTTAGACCCTCTTTCATTTCGGGACACAAATTGTTTCCTAGGAAATAGGTATGAACATATATACTCAATTCCATTTAATTACTATAAAATTTGTCTTGGTCTAGTTCTCTTTTATTGTTTGATTTTATT
>ML815289.1:0-12872 GCA_009831015.1 Picea engelmannii
TTGCATTTCTATATCTTGTTATTTCTAGCATATTTTGATCTATGATTACATGCTCTTCTAACTTGATTGGCTTGTTTTCTAGATCTTGTATGTAGGAAGTGGGTGCACCCACCTTTGACAAAGTTCTTTGCAGGATTGTTCTAAGTTTTCAAGGCCTTTGGATTGAAGGAGTGGAGAGCTCTAGCTTGAGTTCTCAACATCTTCAATTTCCTTCTATCAGAGCAACTTCCCTCTATATTTCATCAAGTGACAAGAACACCCCATAACCCAAGATTTGCTTCCATCCGACACTCTTTCTCTCTTATCTCATAAAATTTCTATTTCTCCTTTGGTAACTAGTTTTCATGCAAGTACTTAGATCTGGATTACATTTCAAATCCTTATTTATCTAAGATAGCATGCGAAGTTAAGTTAGATCTAGATTGTGAATTCCATTTCATCATTTTAAGCTAGATCTATCATAAGAAAATTTATTTTTAGCAAGCTATCCCTTTAAAATTTTAAAAGACTAAACATAGATTTCTTTCAAAGAGATTTTACTTTCATATTTGGGAAATTAAATGCCTTTACATTTCTGTTTTAAAACAGCAATCAAAGACCCTAAGCTTTAAGGAAACAAGCTTTATAGCTTGTTTTCCTTCGTTAAATTTTTCTTGTTTTCACTAGTTTTTTATTTAGAATTTTTTGGGTTTTTCTAACATAAGTCCAAGAAACTTCTAAAGTATTTTTGGGAATTTTTCATTGTTGTCTGCTTGCTTTTTTTGCAGGTTTAGCGAACATCCAAGGGGAAACTTTGTCCGTTTTGGGCGGATTTGGACATTCCAGAACCCCCGGGAGCACCCCTTTTGATCAATAAACTCATTGTAACATTGTAAAGACTTGTGATCCCCCTAATAAATGATCACAAGTCACTCCAAAAAATATTATTGTAAATCCATTAATAAAATCAGCGGGGCTACAAGCTCTCACTCTTCATCCCCCCTACGGGGAACAATGTCTTTTGTGATTGTCTCAATTTTGCAATTTTGTCTCAAGTTTACAATTCACATCTAAAGGGAAATCTAAAATAAACCTTAAAACTTATCACAAGCACCACAACAACTTAAAATAGATTTCAATTTCATAGTTAGCTTAGTTAGTTTCAATTTTTAGATTAATTTAGTTAGAAATATTTTGTAATGTCCCCCACCTCTTGATGAAGAGGTCCGGACTTTGAAGAGACTTAGTAGTCTAGCCATCCCCACTAGACTATAGTCTCATGCATCATGGGGACAAAGTCACCCAGAAGACACTTCCTAAACACAACATTATATTGTTGAGTTGAGTTTGTGTGAAAAAGGGTAACTCAACGAAAGAAAAAAAAAGGTGAGTTAAGCTAAGAGTTAACCCTAGGGGTTAACTAACTCAACAAATGAATAGACTGGAGCTATAAAAGAAAGGAAGGGCGCACTTCTAAGGACTCTTGACTATTATTATATTTTGCATTGGAGCTCTTGAGCACAAGCAGTTTTGAGGGTTTTGTGTCTAAAACCCTAGAGATCAACTCGGTGGTGAAAAATTCCCCCCTTCTTGATCCAAGCTTGGTCCCGAAGGTGAAACAATCCTCCCACACCATTCTATAGTGTTGCAGGGGTCATATCTATTGGCAGAGGCAAGCTAGTGCGCAACCTAGGGGGTTTCCAGTAAGGGGGCGCACCACATTGAGGAGTTCAGTTCGATCTGAGAAAAGGAGGGAGATTTTTGGCAAAGGAGCATCTGGGTTTTCTTCGTATGGTCTAGGGCATCATTTCTAATCTATTTCGGAGGAGGTTATCCCAACAGATTATTTCCTAGAGCTTGGCACGACTTGGAGAAGAGAGGGGCGCACTGCAAGAAGAGGTTTTCATTATTGGGTGGCCCGGATCTTCATAGATCATCTTGAGATTTCACCATCTAGATTGTATTGTCCCGATATATCATTTCGAAGATTTTTATAGCAGTTGGAGGCTTCTAGAGGTGAGGCCGAAATCTAGGTGATTCAGTCAACCAGGGGGCGCAAACCAGTTGAGGGTTTGCTCAGTTGGAGGGGCAGAACTTCACCCTTCATCCTGAAACTTTTCCAGGAGGGTTCTAGACTCTAGTATCCCGATCTACATTCCGAGAAGGTTTTGGAGCATTTGGAGCACATGAAGAGGAGGGCCAAAACTTAGGGGTTCACCAGCAGCCAGGACAGTGCACAACTCAGCCAGTTGGAGGGGTTTGGCACCATATTGGATCAGGATCTCATCTCATCAGGCTTCTCTTGCAGTTGTTGGCCTTTGGAGGCTTGGATCTTCTCTTCAGAGAGCCTTTGGGAGGCTATTATCATTGTATTGACTATTATTGTATCGACCGACAACCCATCTTTGATATTATTGGGGTTTTCTTCTAGATCTGCAGATCTCTTGTTCAAGGATGTATCTACTATCTAAATAATGGTCAGATATAACATTATTGGTCCTATATTGGTGTTCCTTATTGGATCTTGTCTTGTTTATGTTATATGCTTCAGATGTATTGTTCCATTGCTTAATCAACATCACATAAACCATAATGCGCAACTCCATGAGTAAACCTGTAAACACATAAGCAAACACAACAGATAGTGAGCAGTTAGTGTTCCAAGCAAAAAATTTGGCTTGGGAACATTATAGTGGTATCAGAGCGTTGATCCTCCCAGCTAGTAGGGATTAGCGCATGCAAAAGTTCAGTGGTATCTACATGGGAATACATAGGAAGAACATAGGTGAAACAAAGGCAAAGATAGAGGGTTCAGGTGAAGACAGTGAGCCACAGATTTTGGAAGGTTTTTCCAAGGAGTTACAACACTCCATAAATCAGATAGAAAGTGCACTTGTGCACCATGTGTATGAGAGCCAGGAAGCAATGTGCAGGGGACAATTTGAAATGAGGGAGACTCTGGAAAAAGTAAACACCTGCGCAACTCCTATTACATATGACTCATGCAGGAAAGGAACCTGAGATTTATGCAAACAGGGAAGCTAGTGGGTCTCATGGGGGAACTATACCTCAGCAGGAGCACAGTCCTCACTATCACACTAAGGGACAGAGTTATGGAGGTGGAGCTCCTAAGGGACCAACACACAGTAGGACCATCCCTAGACCATGTTGTCGTCCTTATACACACCTACTAACGTAGAGAAGTCTCCAACCCACTTGGTGTGTCTTTAGAGGCACAATGCCTAAGTTCAAGCCCACTGTCACCTCCACTTGAACTTCTTCCGTCTAGGCTTACTCCTAGGGAAGCCAAGGGGGTAGACCCTAGTTACTACGTGAATTATTAAATAAATTCTAGGAGTTAATTTTAGTTTATTAAAGGTAAAGGGGAGCTATCCTATATGAGAGGCAGCAAATGCAATGCACAACTTTAATGAAAATCATCCCTTTCCCTAAGGTCAACTAAGACTAGTGCCTAAATGTTGGGCAAGGAGTCAATTAAAGTTACAATAAAAGAATTAAATAAAATTATACAAGAAATAAACAATGCTATGGGATATCAACAATAAATAAAAGAAATTACTTTACACTTTAAAATCAATTATGAATGTTATCTACAAATTGAAATACAACATGGGATATATATGTACTATGAAATGAACAACTATATGATTGTACAACTATATCCAAAGAATAGCAAATATTCTAACTCAATAAGAAATGAAGCATCAATACATGAAATATTCACAATGAGAGTGATAGCTAGAAAAAGGACTTGAAAAGTAAAGTTGCTTTGAAAGTGAAAATGCTTTTAAAGTAAAAGTGTTTGAAAGGTAAATTGCTATGAAAATGAGATTGCAAATTTTGTTAATGTAGTGTGTAGGTTGATTTTAATAAATTTTAGGTCTCTCTTTGATTAGGGGGATTATATATGAATGATACAAGCCTAGACTATGTGACTACCCCAAACCGTTATCCTTTCAACCAAAAGGAATTGTCGGGTGCTTAATAAGCAAGGAAAACAAGGCCCTACCCTAGCTCCACAGGTCAAATCCAAAGAACTTGTGTACTCAACAAGGGGGAAACCTAGTGTCGTGAGATCATCCCTGACCTAGAACCCCAAGTATCTTCCTCAAGCCTCCTTTTTGGTGGCAAAAACAATAACGATTGGATGCCTAATTACTAAACTCACAACCTTTTCCCTTTCTTATCACCCAGGATCCACAAAGTGGCAAGGGGAGAGAATACGGGGAAATGATGGAGCACAAACATGATTACTTTTGCAATAATTTCAAAAGTATACAAGCTTTCCGTTATTGCAAGGATGGATTATGCCAATCTCTTTGCAAGGTGGGGCAAAAGTAAATAATTTGAAATGCTTTGTAGTTTGCTTAGAAAATTAAATTGCAACCCCACAACAATGGCAAAGTGGAGGACTAGCCTACCGTTTTGGCCAAGGTGGGTATAATTGAAAGAATTATAATTACTTGAAAGAAAAAACAACCTCAACAATAGCACAAGTGGAGGACTAGCCTACCGTTTTGGCCAAGTTGGGTATAATGAAAGAAAACTAAAAAAAGACTTAAAAATAAATAAGCAACCCCACAACAATGGCACAAGTGGAGGACTTAGCCTACCGTTTTGGCCAAGGTGGGTGTAAAAGGAAATGCAAGAAAGTAAATCTAATTCTATCTATCATGATTTTTCAAGGATGGCTTAAGGCCACTCTCTTTGCAAGGTGTGGGCAATATTTTCTAACTTATTACAATATCAGATTTTTGATATAAATTTGAGATAAGGCACACCCAAGATACTCTCTCGGGTTGCTTCCAATGATTTAGAAGAAAAATATAAAGGGGGATTTGATATCCCAACTTTAGAATGCCTTTTGAAGGCCTTGGGGGCTCAAAATAAGTAGCACTTCCTCCTTGTAGTTGAAAATCTGCATAAAAATCAGCAAGGTATTTCTTGCTAGAAAATGCTACAAAAACCAAAGACTTATTAACTTTGTTAGCCCAATGAAACATATACTTATGTAGAGAAATCTGAAAATATAAATGAGTTTAAATGACCATTATAGAGAAAATAAGTGCCTATGAAAGAAAGGAGAATGGTGGATACAAAGGAGGAAAACAATGGAAACTTTGGTTGATTGAAATGAGTGAGTTTTCCACTCTAAAACCACTCCTTCAATCCTCTAGTGACCTGCATACATGTATATCTCTTGCTACACAAGACACAAGGAGGTGAGAGCATCTAAAGAAGCACACAAAATACTTTGCAAGCTTGGAAAGAAACTATCACAAAATTAATAGTAATAATACCACTAATTGCCCCCAAGTAAAATACTTTGCTTGGGTCTCCAAGTTAAACTAGTGAATGCAAAGGAAATACAAGAAATAAAATGCACTATATCACCTCACAAGAACACCATTAAGAGCATCAAGAAGACTCCCAATGCACACAATAGATTCTCCAAAGCTTCCTTTATTATCCACAAAATGTTGCTACAAATACTTGTAGCAAGATTTACACATGAGAACATGAGAGAGAGAGGGGAAGAATGAGAGAAATTTTGGCATAATAGACTTGCTCCAAGAGATGATGAAGAAATGAGGAGGAGAGGGTCTCTTTTATAGGTGAGGAAGGGGAGAGACCACACTTGGATGTGTTCCAAATGTCATCCATCTATGGGAGGAGGGTCTCTTCAAGGGTTAGTGAGGTGAGTGAGGGATGAGGGGTGAGTGGGGAAAGGGGAAAACACCTTTCCCACTCATAAAAAAGGTAGTTAGGGTCAAAGGGGGGTATACCCAAAGTTTTGGGGGCCCTCATGGCTTATTTTTTTTATTTTTCATGAGTTTGTGGGCAAGGGGGGAGCCCCTCTCCATAGGAAATGGTTACTTTGGGTTGTTGGCTTAGCAGGGAGGGGTTTTCTAAGTTGAAAATCATTTTCCCAACTTAGGAAATACATTGGGATCCTTTTCCCACTCTCTCTCATGACTTTAGTGACTTTTACAAAATTTGGCTATTTTAATTAAGCCAATTACATGCTGATTTTTGACCGACTCGGACTCCTCATGGACAATGGCCTAGCAAAACTTGTCCAAATGAGTTGAGACTTGGTCCAAAGGTGTAGGGGTTCATGAACCATTTTATTTGAGTACTCATACCCCTATACAAAATCCCCAAGGACCACATTTTTACATTTGACATCAAAAATAATTAAAAATCCCCAGTTTGCGGGAATTTTAGTTATTTAAAAATTCCTATCAAAACTTAACGAAATTCTGCAAGACTCTAGGAAATGTCTAGCATGGTCATTTAAAACACTCCTAGACCTTAGTCACCCCTTGGGCTTGATCATTAGAATGCCTTTCACCACTTTGGAGAATTATTGTGAGTGAAAAACTCAAGGATAATTAAAATTGTAGTTAAGCAAGGTTAATTACCTGAGGAAAAAAAATACTTGATGAAAGGACTTCTCTAATGATAAATTCCTAGGAAACTAGACAAAAATTGACTCATGCTAGAATATTACAATATTATCCCACGCAGGGGAGCGAAAATTCTGGTTACATAGAAAAGCGTGTCGGGGGCAAAATTTGCCCTGTTGAGAAAAAATCTCCATAATGGTTGTACCACTAGGTACATATATTCATGGAACATGGAGTTGACCCCTAGTTGAAATAGGTGGTCAACAGACCCTATCTACCCACATTCCTGGATAACCAACCACAACGCAACTATGACGATGAAATTGAGGACAACTTTGAGCAGTATGCCAGAGAGTATCATGCCTTGAGTGCAGGGTTCTAGAGGCAAGTCACGCTGGATCAATATTGTGGAATCGAGTTTCGGGGTAAGCCTAAACAGTATCAAAGACCCAACTATGAATTGGAGTGCAGGGAAGGCAAGATGGAAATTCCCTATTTTGATGGATCTTCTAAGGTGATTGCGCAAGCATGGGTGCAGAAACTTGATACCTACTTACAGTGTAACCCTATGAGGGAGATGGATGCCATCAAGTTTTCCACCATGTACTTGGAGGGAAAGGCTCATGATTGGTGGTACCATGGGTTGACCACACCGGGTCACAATCAAATCATATCCTATACAGAGTTTACACAGAGGCTCATTGACAGGTCTGACCAGGGGGATCCGGAGCTACCTTTCAGGGAACTCACCCATCTTAGAAAGACAAGATCACCAGAGGTTTACATAGAAGAGTTTCAGAGGATAGCAGTTATGGTACATGATGTGTCTCAATCGAGACTTATGATGCTCTTCATAGAAGGGTTGATGGAGCCCTTGAGGGGTTGGGTCAAGGCTTTTAAGCCTACCAACTTGCATGATGCGATATGGAAGACCAGGGACTTAGGATCAGCAACAAAGGCGAGATTCACCCCTAGACCTCCTCTAAACCAAGGGGGTAGAGACTGTTATCGCGCAATTTGTACTTCGATAGAAGAAAAGGTTAAAGGAGAGCAAATTGGCGTAACGGGAGACTATCCTATCACTGTCACCCCAATATAATGTCTCTTTCTATTTAGGGTGGTAGGCCCAGGAGAGACGTACCCGGTGACCTGGGGTTTTGAGAAGGCAAAGTCAAAGTGGCTAGATAAATATCCCCTCTCACAAGTCACCACCGATCAGAAAGTCTGGTTTTATAACCAATGAAGAGATAATATGTCAAAGTGTACTTGCCTGGAACAAAGCAACAAGAAACTATATATATTTGCATGTACACTTGCTGGTTAGCACTTCATAAAACCATAGACTTTCTCAATAAGGAAATACTTCACATTAAATGCCTTGCAATAGCTTAAAAAATGACTAAGAATCATTAACCATTGAAATCATAATACTAGCATTTGTTGGAAGTAAACAAGACAATGATTAAATTATCCTTTTCAACCGCTTTTAGGAGCTTTTAATGCTACAATTAATGGTTGTAGCTTACTTTAGTAACAACAACAATATTATTAGTGGGCTAAGCTATTCTAGGGTTAGAAAATGTTAGTAGGTTGCTTGAGGTAAAAGATTTGAGGGTTGGTTTCATCAATCAAACAAATTTAAGGTCTAAATCAGTGCCTTTTAGGGCTAATGGAGTCACTTGCAGCARCAAAACTTGAAGGAAACAAATGATAATGTAAGAGCTAAGGACCAAGAAGGATGACGATTGARGTGTTGGTAACCCAAGGYCTCAATCAACAAGCCTTAGAAGAAAAACGGCTACTAGGAAGTAGGTAACCCTAGGCCCTAGCGGTTTTCCTTCTTCTTTAACTCAAGCTTGAAACAATTAATGGCTTGATGAAGCAAATGACACTAGAGTGCTGCAATGTCAAGGCTCTAGTACAATGCTTCAAAGGTAGGGTTTCTAGCACAATCTAGTAGGTGAAAAATTGTTAAGAAAAGGACAATAACATGTGCTTGTTCTCCTAGGGTTTTAAACTAGCAATTTCATAATCTTGGAATAAATGAAAAGTAAATGTACCATAACCATTCAAAGCAAAGAAGGATTGCAGAAATTCACTTACATCCACCAAAAATAATCTAGCAATAAGCCTAGTTGAAGATTTTCCACCAAGAAAAATGCCAAGAAACACCAAATTAAGCCTCCTCCAAGAAGTGCGCCTAAAATTTCAGCCAATAAACCCTAAGGAGGGCGCAAATTTCAGACCTCACTTGTGTGAGTGAATGATGATAAAAAATAGAAGGGTTTAAACCCTTATTTATATAATATTAATGACCAGAATTAGGTCAAAAAGGCTGACATGTCCTGTTACACATAATATCCAGTTTTTTTACATTAAATGTCATAATTAAACCCTAAAAAAAGATGTAAAGGTGACGTCATGCCCTTTTAGGGTGACGTTAGGCCCTTTTTAGGCAACGTTTGCCTCCTGGAGAAAAACGTTAGGCCTTATTGGGTCTCAGGATTCTGCCACACGTGCCACTTGGCACACAACTGCCTCCAAAACATCCAAAACGCTAGGTGACCTGGGTGACGTCATGGGCCTTCCAAGGCCTACATCATGGCCAAAAGGACACAACCCCCCTGGGTCCAGGCCTGCCAGGATGCCCCTGGTGAAACGTCCTCCTCTCTCTCTGTGCAATCCTCTGATTTGTCTCTGCCCCTGGCTGGGGTGTCAGCATCCATCTGGTGGGATCTTAGCCCTATGGATGTCCGAACTAATCATCTCCCCATATGTACCTGTCCATCGGGTGTGGCCCTGCAACATCAAATACGCCCTCCATGGGCTCATAAGTCACAGGGATCATAGCAATGTCATCACATCTAATCATCAAGTTATTTAAACATGTGCATGAAACCCCCTTTACCCGGACAAGTGCTCAAAGACGTTATGCTATTCTATAGACCAAGTTTGGAGGGGATGCTAGGACGTCCTATTGGGCTAATGCTCATTGGATGTGGGATGTTCCTGGGTGAAGACAAAATCCACGCCATGTGAGTGGATGAGGTGGTAATGGATGTTTGGGCAATGGATGCAGTGATAGTAGGGAAATGTATGGCTTACCTATGGGTGCCTTTGAAGAGGGTGAACTGCACCTTGTCATGGATGCAAATGTTTCCAAGCCCATTCATTCCTTTTTATCTTTTATTCTTATTGATTTTTCTTTCAAGAGGCTAGTTAGGGGACATTGCCTTGGAGTGGTCGTAATGTTCCCAAGCCAATTTTTCGCTGGAAACACTAACTGTTCTCTGTTAACTGTTGTTTGGGTGTGTGTATGCAGGTTTTCTCTTAGAGTTGCGTTTAGGGTTTGTATATTTAGTTATGAAAGCATATGAACATAGATCTGAAGATGCATCATAAAGAAATACAAGAGATAACAAGGAACACCAGATTTGGAGCCAAATAACATAGATCTGACCTTTATTTAGATAATATGAGAAGCTTGATACACTAGAATTGGAGATCTGGAAGAATACCAGATAGATCCTCTAGCTGGAATATGAGCTACTACAAAATGCTGAAGACTGAAGCTACAAGCCTCCCAAGGCTAGATAACAAGCTGAAGAACAATACAAGATTAACTTCTTTCCCTCCAGGGTCAAGTCCAAACCCCCTTGGCTAAAGTTACGCCCTCCCGGATAGTTGTAGAGATCCAATATTTCGGCCCTGCTGCTGGAAGCCTCCAAATGCTACAAAACTCTAGGGAATGATAGATCAGGGCAAGGTGAGCCCCCTAGTGAAGTCTGTGACTGAGATATGAAGATTTTCCCCTTCAAATTGATAAGATCTATTTCCCAGTGTGCCCTCCTTCTCTCCAACTCTTGCCAATGCTCCAAAAAATCATATGGCAAGCAAAGCTCTCTCCAAATACACTAGGGATGATGGTTGAGGCCCTGTAGAGAAAAACCAAGTGTCCAAAAGTCCAAAATCCTTCTCAAAATCCTGGATCGAATCTTCCTTCTCTCAATGGTGCGCCCTCTTGATGAAAACCCCCAAGGTTACACCCTGCTTCTGCCCTGGATGGTTGATGGTACCTGTAGATACTATAGAATGGTGTGGGTGGAGTATTGCATCCCTGAGACCAAGCTTGGAACAAGTGAGGTGGGATCTTTCACCATCGAGTTGTCCTCTAGGGTTTGTATTCTCAAAACCCTCAAAACTGTTGTGCTCTAGAGTCCAAAGAAAAATGCAATAATAATCCAAAGGTGAGTGAGAAGTGCACCCTTCCTTTCCTTTATACCTCAATTTTGTTTCTCTATTGAGTTAGTTAACCCCTAGGGTGAACTCCTAGCTTACCCTCATGTGTTCTATTCTTTCACTGAGTTACCTTTCTTTTCAAAGTCAACTTAATATTATAACGTTGAGTTTAGCTGACTTTCTCCCCATAGTGCATGAGACTATAGTCTAGTGGGGATGACTAGACTATTGAGTCTCTCCAACCCTCTTCATCAAGAGGTGGGGGAAATTACAGTCTCCCCTGCTAGAAATTGCTTACCCACAAGCAATTTTGAACCTGTCGCCTGTAATACCTGTTCACTCTCCCAAGTAGCATCCTCAATAGGCAAGTTCTTCCATTTGACTAAATATTCCTTGATGCTTCTCCTCCTTAGCTTCTTCTTGCGAACTTCTAGAGCCTCTTCTGGTATCATTATCAATTGCCCTTCCTCATCTAAGGGTGGTAGTTCCTCAATAGGAGTGATGTGTTTGCCTATGGCTCTTATCAAGCATGACACATGGAAAACATTGTGTATTTTACTACCCTGTGGAAGACCAAGCTCATATGCCACGGCCCCTACCTTCTTGTTGATCTTGTAGGGTCCAAATAATCGGGGTTGGAGCTTTTCTGCTCCACTTCTCTTAATGGATGCCTGTCTGTACGGTTGGAGCCTCAAGTAAACCAAATCACCAACCTCAAATGTGCGCTCCACTATGTGCCTATCTGTCTGGACCTTTTGTTGATTCTGTTCCCTTTGCAAGTGGTCCTTCAGTTCTCTGAGTATATCCTAACTCTGTTGGATCCAATCCTGAACCATAGGAGCCCTGTTGTCACCAAAGACAATCTCTACAAAGGAGAGAGGGTCATAACTGTACAAGGCTCTGAATGGTGTCATACCGATAGACATATGATGAGTGGTGTTGTAGCACTATTCTCCCAAATGAATCCACCTAACCCATGCTTTTTGTTTTCCTGACACATAATTTCGGAGGTAGCCTTCCACCCACTTGTTGACTATTTTTGTTTGACCATCAGTTTGAGGATGGTAGTTGGTGCTAGGGGTTAAGGCCGTACCAACCAACCTGAATAATTCTTTCCAAAAATTGCTCATGAATCTGTTGTCCCTGTCACTCACAATGGTCTTGGGTAAACCATGTAATCTGAAAACCTCCCTGAAGAACAAATATGCAACCTGTGCTTCACTGAAGTCTGTGGCAATGGAGAAAAAATGAGCAAATTTGGTTCACCTGTCCACCACCACAAAAATACAATCTTTTCCCTGTGCTTTGGGCAATCCTGTGATGAAGTCCATAGATACGCTTTCCCATTTGTGCTCCGGGATGGGTAGTGGTTGTAATAATCCTGATGGATGGGTGTGTTCATCCTTGTTCACCTAAGAAATAGTGCATTCCTTGATGTGGCACATCACATCTTCCTTCAAACCTTGCCAGGAGAATCGTTCCCTTATCTGTCAGTATGTTTTGACAAATCCCTAATGTCCTGCCACTAGTGAATCATGGCATGCTTGTAGTACCTTGGCCTTAAAGGCTGATTCAGGAACCAAGAAAATTTGTCCCTTGTAGCAGTGTTGCAGGAAGCTTCCCCCCCCCCCCGCTTCGAAGCCCCGAAGCTCGATCCGAGCGGGTGCGTCCAAGAAGCGTTGGTTGAAGCGTGCTTCAAAATTTAGGAAGCGCGCTTTGGGGGATTTTGGCACGCATCCTGCCGTTTCTGAAGCGCTCGGTCTGAAGCACGCTTCACATGCGCTTCCGAGGAAGGCCCGGGCACTTCCAAGGGGGAATGAGGTGTTTTGGTGTGCAGTTGAGGGTTATTTTTCCTTACTAGTGCTATTTAAAGAGGTCCCCACCCCCTCCATTTCACCCACCCTAGTAATTAATGGTAATGTTAAATTCTTAAAGTAAAAGTGACATTCTCCTTTATCTTTCATTATCATTAATTGTTTCAGGATGTTTGAGAGTGGTTCCAACCTCATTGGACTTCATATGGAGAAAGTAGAATTTTAGGTCCTGTTGACCGCCCATTTAGAAACGGTGGTCAACTCATGTGCCATGAAGATGCATCACCAGATGCAAATTTGATGAAGACAGTTTTGGTTCTACTTGGGTATCTGATACCCCAGCACAAATTTTTGTAATCGAAATTTCCGCACCCCTGCGTGGGTTAATAATGTAATAAGTCTGCATGGA
>ML815289.1:53125-65927 GCA_009831015.1 Picea engelmannii
ACACTTATTACAACAGTGGAAATACGGAAAACGGGGCCTTTTCAGGGCCTGCTGAATCACTGAATTCTGCATGTATGAGCATTGCCTGCTCATTCTTTGGCGGCTTCTCAGGAAATCCAGCTTGTGCAATCTGGTGGATAACACACACTCACCTTCTTGTGTATCTTGTTGCAAGGGTTTACAAAATCTGCAGGTTGCCAAAGGCTTGGAGGAGTGGATTTCAGATCTGAAAATCTTATTTTTCATCCATCTAAAGCTTCTATATTTTTTGTTTTCATTTCCAACCACATATCTATCATTTTCTAGCATTATTTTCATCTAAATCTGCAATCTAATCTCTCTTTTTATGTTCAATTTTTTTACTAAATAATTTATGTATATTGTGTTGTTATAAAACAATTTGTTCAAGTCACTTTTAATAATTTCCAGCAAAAAAAGCTTGTTTTTTGCAAGTTTTTGCAGGTTCAAAGAGCATTTCTGCATATTTTTTGCCCATAAAGACTTTGTTCACCACTTATTTCAGCTGGGTGTCGACGTCATGTACCATAAAGCTATGTATCTTGTGGTACAACAAGTTTGAAGACTTTTGGCTCAGCCAGGCAATTTTGCCCCCATCACTTTTTTCTATTTACTCGGAATGTTCGCTCCCCTCCGTGGGATAATAATGTAATATGTTAGCATGGGTCAGTTTTTAGTTAGTTTCCTAGGATTTTATCATTAGGGAAGTCCTTTCATCGAGTGTTTTTTTTCCTCTGGTAATTAATCTTGTTTACCGACGATTTTAATTATTCTTGAGTTTTTCACTCAAATAATCCTCCAAAGTGGTGAAAGGTGTTTTAATGATCAATCCCAATGGGTGAATAAGGTTTAGAAGTGTTTTAAATGACCATGATATACATCTCTTAGAGTCTTGCAGAATTCCGTTAAGTTTTGATAGGATTTTTTAATAATTAAAATTTTTCGTAAATTGGAAATTTTAATTATTTTTTATGTAAAATGTAAAAATTTGGTCCTTGGGGATTTTGTATAGGGGTACGGGTACTCAAATCAATTGTCTTATGACCCCCTACATCCTTGGACCAAGTTTCAGCTCAATTGGACAAGTTTTGCTAGGTCAATGTCCATGAGGAGTCCAAGTCGGTCAAAAATCAACAAATAATTGGCTAAATTAAAAATGTCAAATTTTGTCAGAAGTTGTAAAACATGAGAAAAGAAGGAAAAGTAGTTTTCTCAGTCATTTCTATGTAATAAGGAGTCAAAAAATCAAATTCCCCCTTTCCCACCCCACATACAACTTAACTTTAGAGAGGGGGCGAATTTGTCTCTTGTGGGGCTCACCATCTCCATTGGATTGGCCATTTGGTGATGGGAACCACATGGGGGCCCCATTCCACACCTTGGGTGACCCCTTGGGGCTTTAGAGAGAGGTTTAAACTTAGGACGAGGGTTTTTTTCCTCCATTTCTGAGTTTTCTCTTCTAATGGGAGTTCCCCTCTCTCATGGTGCCCCCCTCTTTGAGTGATCCTCCCTCTTACATGAGTGCCACTTGGAGAGCATGCAAGGGGGTCTACCTTTCCTTCCTCCCTTAAAACAAAGGTCTCCCCTCCTCATTTATCCATCTATTTTCAGAGCAAGTCTATGCTGCCCAAATTTCTTCCCTTCTCTTCTTTCTCTCTCCCATTCTCTCATTGTAAATCTTGCTGCAAGTATTTGCAGCAACATTTTCTAAATAATAAAAGAAGATTTGGAGGATCTCTTGTGTGCATTGGGAGTATTCTTAGTGTTGTTACATGGTGTTCTTTTTGAGGTGATATTGCTGCATTCTACTTTTGTATTTCTTGTTTTCATTATTTTAACTTGGAGACCCAAGCAAAGTATTTTGCTTGGGAAGTATTGGTAGTAGTATTGCTATTAGTTTTGTGGTCATTTCTATTCAAGTTTGGAAAGTATTTTGCAAGCTTTTTAGATGCACTCACCTCTTTATTGTATTGTGTAGCAAGAATTTACTCATTTGCAGGTCATCAAAGGCTTGGTGGAGTAAATTTCAAATCTAGAAATTCACTTATCCAACCATCCAAGGTTTCAATTATTTTCCTGTTCTCATTTCCAACCTTTCCTCTTAATTTCAAGCATTTATTTGGTCTGAAATTGTCATTTAAACTTCATTTTCATGTTCATAATTTACTTTTTAATTTTTGTTTATGTACTAACAAAAGTTAACAATTTCTTAGTGTTTTGTAGCATTTTCCAGCAAGCGAAGCTTGCTATTTTATGTAGGTTTTCACTAGATTAAGGGGAGGTGCTGCTCATTTTTTGCCCCAAAAGACTCAAGGAAGCCTCCAAGAGTTTGGGTACCAAACCCCCTTCCATTTCTCATCTTCTAGAGCTTTGTAAGTAGCCCAAGAGAGTCTCTTGGGTTTGCATACTCACTTTAAATTCCAAAATCTGATATTGTAATTTAGTTGTAATTTATTGCCCACACCTTGCATAGTGATTGGCTTTGCCATCCATGCAAAATCGTGAAGGCTAGAGTAGAATTTATTTTTCTATTTTTACTTATTATTGTTTGCCCCACTTCTTCAACAAAGAGAAGGTTCTGTGGCTAGTTTAGCTCTTTCCTTTCAATTTATTTTCGTTCACCCACCTTGGCACAAAATCGGTAGGCTTGTCCTCCACATTGTGCCATTGTTGTGAGGTTGCTAAGTTGTTTATTTTTGCCCACCTTTGTCCTTAAGGCAAAGTTGTGTGGCTAGCCATCGTTGTATTTCGTTTTCAAGTCATTTCATTTATTAATTTTTTCCACACCTTGCATTGTTTTGACTTTGCCAACCTTGCAATATCGTGAAGGCTAGTGTAGTTTCTTTATTGCAAAGTAATTGAATTGGTGCCCCGTATTCCCTCCCCTTGCCAATTTGTGGATCTTGGGTAACTAAGAAAGGGCAAAAGGACCATGTGGCTAGATTAACTAGGAACCCAATCCATTTATTGTTTCAACCACCAAAATAGGGTGACTTGGGAGGCTAGAAGGGGTTGAATCCAGAGATGGTTTCATGGCACTATGTGTCCTCCTTGTTGAGCTCCCAAGCATTTTGGATTTGACCTGTGGAGCTAGGGAAAAACCTTGTTTGTTCTTCTTCTTGAGTGCCCAACACTTTCTTTTGGTTGAAGGGATAAGGATTTGGGGTAGTCACTTAGCTTAGGATTGCAACAATTCACACTTAATCCCCTAAGCTCAAGAGAGACCTGTTGCCATCCTTATACACACTTGCAAACGTGAGCTAAGTCCTGCTCACTTAGTGTGTCCTCGAAGGCACAATGCCTAGGTTCAAAGCCCACGTTGTCACTTTGACTTGAACCTCTTCCGTCTAGGCTAACTCCTAGGGAAGCCAAGGGGGGTAGACCCTAGTTACTAAATGAGATTAAGAGTTTTAATGTTCTAGGAGTTGGTTTTAATTGGTTAAAAGGTCAGAGGGAATCTAGCCTAAGATGTCAATCAACAAATGCAAGATGCAACTATCTAAGTATGAGAGTCGGACCTTTTCCTAGGGCAACTAAGACTAGTTCCTAAGATTGGGCAATGGGGTCAACTAAGTTAAGGGGATGTTCGTTACAAGATAAGTTACAAAGTACTATAATAAGATAGATACAACTAGACACAAAGAATATACCAGATACACAGATTAAGACTAGATACAAGGTATACAATATACTAACAAGTTTACTTGCATGTGTAGGAATTAAAGATACTCAAGATGAAGCAATCATCAACACATGAAGCCAAGCATGCTCACAACAGAGAGAGTTTCGTTGGACTGCTTTTCAATGGCCAAGAGACGCAAATCACTCAAGACCCAATCAAGAGAATGCCTCCAGGTGGATGTGCACTTCTTGAAGGATCACACCACAAGATAAAGGAACAAAAAAGGATGAAAGCTTTGAAAGTAAAGTGCTCCAGATGAAGAGATATAACCACTTAAGTAATAATTCTACAACACATAAATGATAACTTGCGTATGAATGTAAATTGAAAGACAGTGACATCAGTGAGCTTGCAAGTGTGTAACTGTATTGCTGGTGTTGTAGTTTGAAGATTAAACTAAGTGATTAAGCGTGAGATTAATTTTAGCCCTATCTAGATGTCAACCCAAAACTCTCCTCCCCCTATTACCAAGTGGTTGTCGAATGCTCAAGAAGTGAGGCAACGAGGCCTACCCTAGCTTCACAGGTCAACCCTAAGGCCGAGTACTCCGAAAAATTTCCGTGGCTTTCCTCAAAACCCCAGTTTTTAAGTGGCGAAGATAGTGAGTTAAGGTGTCCTATTAAGTCTAATTAATGAATTTTAGATCTATGAGCTAAATAAAAGTGTGATTGAGTGCTTGTAGCTTGCTCAACAAGAGATTGCCGAAATACTGAAAAATGAAAGATGCGAAGGCTGAAGCCCTTAAACCAAGAAGTTGCAAAATGAGTTCTTAAGTGTTGAGTTACTGCGTGTAAATGTTAAGAACTGAAATTGCTTTGTGAAACTGAGAACTGTGAAAAAAGAAAGCTGAAGCCTTTGAACCAAAAGATTGCAAGTTGAAAGCTTTAGTGTGATTATTGCATGTGAAATATAAAGCAAAGTAAACAACTTGTGAAAAGTAAAAAGATTGATTAAGACCTTAAGATATCGATACTTGCATGCATGTACATAAGATGGAAGACTTAAGAAACACTTGCTTGCATGTAAAGTAAAAGACAGAATCGAAAAGTTAATTAACCAATTAGCGCTTGCGTGTGTGACGGGTGAAGCTTTAAGGAATTAAAGATTGCATGCAAGGTAAAATAAACTGAAAGCAAAGATCCACAGTGCCTCCACGGGCTCTAAGCTAACATATGTTATGAGATCTACTCTAGATTATTTTAAGTTAAGCATGCATGTAGAAATCACAATTAATCTAGCTAAACTAAGCAAGAAAAAGAAACGAAAGAGATCTAATCTAAAACTTGCAAAAAAAGACGGAAAGGGAAAGAATGCAAGCCACTTGGGTACAACTCCTTTGGGCTTGCTTTACAGTGATTTAGAATATAGAAGGAAAAGAGAAACGTTTACCACACTGAGAAGAGTTGTTTGAGGGTGTGTTGTGCACGAAATTGGATAGTATGCCCTCTTGTCCTGACGAGAACCTGCAAAAATCAGCAAGCTATTGCTTGCTGATTTGAGCTGCAACACACTCAAAAGATGTTATGAAATTTCTGTTTTTAGGCAGAAATTTCGTATATGTATAAACCTATTAGCTATTAAAATCAGAAATGGAAGAGCATGGGAATAATCAGAAAATGTTTTAATCCGTACTTGGATCTATCCCAATACCTTCTCCCTGAAGTAATCTGCAAGTTTTAAACAAAATGTGAGATGAATAGATGATGATTGCAAACACTAATAATATAAACTAATTTCTATCATTTGTAAATGCAAATCATATAAGGTAGCAATTATACAATCACTAAGCCTAGCCAAGTAAAATACTTTACCCAACAATCTATCTATAATCACAGTAATATTTAAAACAAAAACAATTTCACCACATAATTATGTAAAGAATCCAGACAAGTCTTGAGATCTTTGAGTCCTCCAAAGCCATTTGTTTTTATTATCCAATGGGAAGAGGTTGTGGCAACTAATTGCCACGAGCCTTTCAAGAACAACACCAGTGAAGAAATACGACAATAATGAGAGAGATAGAGAATGGGATGGTGAGAAACTAGTAGCATAACAGTGCAATAATGAAAGGTGAATAAAGAGTGAGGGAGAGGTTTCTTAAATAGCCTAAGAAGCTAAGGAGATCCCTCTTGGATCTTCAACACAAGATCCAAGGGAAGATACAACTCAAAGAGAAAAGCCACCAATGAGAGAAGAGGCTTTTAGGGTGAGGAGAATGGAATGTAGAGGGAGTGGATGAGGATAAAGCAAAGAAAGGGGGGGTGAAAATGGCAAGAGGAGTCCCACGCATGAGTTGAGGGAGGAGTAACTTGCTTTGAAAGGAGTTGCTTCCAAATATACGTGAGACATTTCCCAAAGATCAATTGATGTTTCTCCTTCCACATGAGATCCTTCCCAAAGCATGCGTGGGGTTTCTAAGAAAAACGTGAGGCAAAGCGTGAGTTAAAAAGGAAGGGCGTGAGTGGAAGAGGAAAGGAGTAAGAGTGAAAGGAGGGACCACACTCTAAAATTAGGAGAGTTTCAATACTCATGCGTGGCCTTTCCAACTCCATGTGAGGTAAAGCCGTGGGTCCAATGAGAAAAAGCGTGAGGGTGATGGGGAGTACGTGAGGAATAGGAGAAAGTGTGAGTGGAGTGTGTAAGACACACTCCCAAGGTGACGTGGAAGGTAAGGCAAAGTGTACRTGAGGAGGAGAGRACCCACGACTCATATTGAGTGAGTTTCCAAACTAAGGCGTAGAGAGGGGGACRTAAATCCATAAAGGAGAGCGTGGGTTATGTGAGGGACGTGAGGTAAGGGAGGAGTGTGAGGTGAGTGGATAGGAGAGGACGTAGGAGTGGGAGAGGAAGGGCGCACCTCATGAGGAGGGGCCCATAACTTACTTTAAAAGAGTTAATAAATCAATCAATGAATTATTACATGCTCACGTGGGAAGGGGGATGTGAGTTCATAAGGGGATATAATTAAAATATAATTTTAATTAAATGTGGGTTTAAAAGGGTAAGTAATGGTTAGGGATAGGTTAGGGTTTCTTTTCATCATTATTTTCCACTTACTTCACTCAATTTGACTCATTATTACAAAATTGACATTTGCCCATGTCCTGGGTTTGGCAATTAAAATCGTCGTTTTCCGAAAAACTCCTAAAGTGGACAAACAACCTAGCAAAACTTGTCCGACTGAGTTGAAACTTGGTCCACGAGTGCAGGGCATCTCATTAGCTTTCTTTTGAGTACAAATACTCCTATTACAAATCCCGGGACCTAAGTTTTACATTAAATACTCAGAATTAATTAATTAATTCGGAACCTTAAAAAAAACCTAGCTATACTTGACGGAATTCCGCGAAATTTCGTGTGCTATCTTACATGGTCATTTACAACATTCCTAAACACTGGCTACCTAGGAATGACTTCATTAGAATGCCTTTCACCACTTTGGAGGATTTATTGGGTGGGAGTGAAAAACTCAAGGGAGATTAACCTGGCTGGTTAGGCCACATTAACCTCTCGAGGATAAAAAAAACTCAGCGAAAGGAACTCTCCTAATGAAGAAACCCTAAGGAAACTGACCTAACATGATCCATGTAGGCCTATTACATTATAAACCCGCGCAGGGGTGCGGTAATCCCGCTTACAAAACTGTGTGTTGGAGCAAAAATGCCTTGTAGAACCAAAAAGTCTTCGACATGTTTGCATCTGTTGATGCATATCTTCATGATACATGGAGTTGACCCCCTAGTTGAAGAGGCAGTCAACAAGACCTAAAAATTATTAAAATCAACCAACACAACATTCACAACATTTGCACTACAAGTTTTGCTACTTTATTTCAAGCAATTTACTTTCCATGCGATTTTACTTTCCAAGCAATCTTGCATTTCAAGCTATCTACTTTTCAACAGATTCTTTCATTGTGGATATTTACATGTATTAAAGCATCTTTATTTTTGGGTTGGAAGTATTCTTTGTTCATTTGGAAATAATTGTATAAAGTTAATAGTCATTTCATTGTTTAATTCACTGTGTAAATATTTCATGTTTTATTTCATGTTATAGATATATCTTTAATCGCATATCTCAATAAGTGGACTTTGGGTATATTTAGGCATTGGTCTTTTTATTGTGTTGAAGAAGAAAAGGTTTTCCTGTCATTAAAAGAATTGCATTTGCATTGTTTGCTTGTCATTGGGTTGGGTCTCCCTAATTGAAAACCAAATTAACTCCTAGATCATTAATTAAAACTTAACAGAATTAAATAGGGTCTACCCCCCTTGGCTTCCCTAGGAGTGAGCCTAGACGGAAGAGGTATGGATTGAGGTGACAGTGAGTTTGGACTTAGGCTTGTGCCTCCAAGGACACACCAAGTGGGTTGGAGACTTCTCCACGCTTGTAGGTGTGTATAAGGACGACACCAAACTCAAGGAAGCATCCAAGAGTTTGGGTGCCAAACCCTCTTCTCTATTCTCACTTTCTAAGCATTGTAAGAAGCCCAAGAGAGTCTCTTGGGCTTGCATTCTCTCTACTATAAATTTTTCTGTAAAGTGTAAATAAGTTTTTGTGTTTTTCCCACACCTTGCATAGTGATTGGTTTTTGCATCCATGCAATATCGTGAAGGTTAGATTAAAGTTTAATTTTCTGCTTTACTTTTATTTACCTACCTTGGCCAAAACCGATAGGCTTGTCCTCCATCTTGTGCCATAGTTGTGAGGTTGTTCTTTATTTTCAAGTCATTTATTTAATTTTTCCCACACCTTGCATAGTGATTGGCTTTTCCATCCATGCAATATCGTGAAGGCTAGTTTAAGTTTTAACTTGTTTGTAAAGTAATCAAATTGGTACCCCTCCTTCTGCCCCGTATTCCCTCCCCTTGCCACTTTGTGGATCTTGGGTAACTAAGAAAGGGAAAAGGATTGGGTTTCTAGATTAATTAGGCACCCAATTTATTATTGCTTCTACCACCAAAAAAGGTGACTTGGGAGGCTTGAAGGGGTTGAAGCCGGGGACGGTTTCACGACATTACGTGTCCTCCTTGTTGAACGCCCAAGCATTCCGGATTTGACCTTTGGAGCTAGGGAAGAACCTTGTTTGTTCTTCTTATTGATCACCCAACACTTCCTTTTGGTTGAAGGGATAAGAATTAGGGGTAGTCACATAGTGTAGGCTTGCATCTTTCACACTTATTCTCCCCCTTAATTCAAGAGAGACCTAAAACTTGCTAAAATCAACCTACACACTCTTTTCACAACATTTGTTTTTCAAGTTTGCAATTTACTTTTCAAGCAAGTTACTTTTTCAAACAATTTACTTCTCAGCAAATTCCTTTCATGAGAATACTTGTTTCAAAGCATTCTTTACTTCGAGCATTATTTATTTATTTGAACATAATTGGTCTAGGTGTAAAGTTACTTATTGTGTAGATATTTCATAACATTGTTTCATTCTTGTATAATTGTATATTTGTTGTATATTTCATCAAATCAATTTTGGGGTAATCTTTAGGCACTGGTCTAACTGTTGATTTAAAAATAAAGGGTTTGCTTGTCATTAAATGAATTGCACATTTGCATTTGTTGACTGACATTGGGTTGGGTTTTCTTAATGAACAACTCAATTAAATCCTAGAATTTAATAGGGTCTACCCCCCTTGGCTTCCTTATGAGTGAGCCTAGACAGAAGGAGTCCAAATTGAGGTGACAACGGGTCTGGATTCAGGTTTGTTCCTCCAAGGACACACCAAGTGGGTTGGAGACTTCTCCACCCTTGTAGGTGTGTATAAGGACGGCAACAAACCCCTAGATTTTCACCCTTGAAAATATTAAGGTTTAAGAGCCAGCATGCACTATTGGGCTGGCATTTTGAGATTCTCCCAGAGTTTAGCACTTGTGGTTATCAAAAGGTTGGTTCCCATCAAAGACAGGTACATGATCGGTACGTGGTTGCTTTTGCTTCAGAGTTAGAGCTAGTTTGTTTTCCTTTGCATTTGAGAGAGATGTCCACATACAACATGTGTCCCTACATTTTAGGAGACATGGTTTGAGAGGGTCACTTGATAGTTTGGAGCAGTTTTGAGAATACATGGTTGGTCCTTGCATGATTATAGGCCCGATGACACTGTTTCGGGTGACATGAAAGAAATTTCTATTTTTAGTAGGTTGAGCTCCAGGCCCTAGATTAAAGATTCTGAGCACGCAGTATGGATCCTTGAGACATTCTGAGTCTTTTGGATTTTTTTCGGGATGATTTGTCACATATGTCTATTTTTAGTAGGTTGAGGATCGGGGCTCGCATGCCAATTTTGATTACGGATTCAGAATCCTTGTGGAAAATCCAATCCAATGAGTATGATATCATTGACATGCGGGGATATTCTATTTTTAACAGTTTTTATTTTTAGACAATTGACATGTGGTGGTGTTCTCCTAGTCATCTTGAGCATTTTTTATAGTTTCCTAAAATTTAGGAGTCGGACCGTATTTTTAGCATTTTCTATAAATACCAGGGGTGACAGTCTCTAGAAGTGACAAGTGGCAGGCTGAAATTATGACACTTGGTAGAGTTTCAGTATAATATGGCATCTACATGGAATTAAATAAAGGAGGGCGCATCTTCCAAGGGAAAAAGCTATAAAGTCAACGAAGAATTAGATAAAGGGAAAACATGGCGAATTAGTTGAGGTGGCACTTCCCAAGAGATAATTTAGCCAATCAAGGATAACTTTTCTCACTAACTTTTCCTCAACATATCTTCACTTTTTATGCATTAATTTTCCAAAATTCCCCTTGAATTTCTTTTAAACACTAATTCCGTAAAAAATAGGGCAAATTCCTCTTTCTTGGCTAGTGCATGCATAATTGACATGTGTTGACGTGTTTTAGTTAACTAAACACTCAAATCACTGTTACCTTCACTTAACTTATCCTTTCCCTCACTTGACTCAGTTTATCCGTCACTTCACTCACGATCATCTCAATTTCCATGCATTAACTCCCTCTTATTCTCACACATGCACCATTCCTTCACTTAACTATCCCTCACACTCTCACATGTGTGATCCTTTAACTCATCATGCGCATACACTCTCACTCATAACTCACCCATGCGCATTACTCACTCACACGTATTTCCTCATGCGCATTAATTCTTAAATTACTCATTCACATGTCCTCAACTTCTCCTCTTGGGAAATGCACCTTACTCTCTATATAATGGAGAGGTTAATTCATTATTACGGTCGGATTTTTGTGGCAGCAGCACATACTCTCTCTCTCTCTCTCTCTCTCTTATTCTTTAGTCTAGCTACTCTCTTGTTGAGCAAGAGTGAACATTGTACCGGTTGTGGACTTGTCATCTGTGGCACAACCAATGCTTTTGCAAGCCTAATAATAAAGGAGTATTGTGTTTGTTTTCCGAACCTTTCGTCTTGTTGGTACTTTGATTTAATTTTGCAATTAGATTAGTAGCTTCTTACTATTCATTGTGTTTTTAATCAATCTTTTTAGTAGTTTCTTTCTTTCTTTCTTTCTTCTCTTTTTCTTGTGCTAACCCTACAAGATCCCTCCAAGAAAACAAAACTATATTTCCCCACGTCTTGGGCAGATTTAAAACGCTGTCCAAGACATATTAACCGTTGTTTTTTGTCTTATTTTGCAGAAAAACAGACTTTAGGACAACAAAAAATCACCTTAGGGACTCCCCCTGAGGCTGGAAAGCACCAGCCCAAATGGAGAGGGGTCTAGCCCATGACAATTTGGGGCTTTACTCCTTTAATATGCCATTTTTTCATCACTGAATTATCATATTTATCAGCGCAATTGGAGGGTGGAAAATTGTGCTAAAAATTTCCAATGTGATGTAGAAACTCCATGATAAGTGCAATCAAACACGTCTTGAGAAGTCAAGTAAGCGCAACCTTCAAGGGTACAAGAGTCAAAAGAAACATGCCAAGTAACCCACATTTAATACAAAGGCCACAAAAGTAATTCATGTTAGATTCCAAATTTAGGTATGGGAGGGCTATCAAGAGATCCTATTGGGTGAGTCGGTACCCAAGTAGAGAGATATTTCCTGGGAGGACCCATCAAAGATATGTAGTGAATGTGAGGTGGTCATGGGGTTTACTTCTGGGCATCGGGTCATTAACATGCAAGACAATGTGTGGATTCACCTCCATGAGTGCCTTTGTAGAGGGTGTGTTTTGTGCTTGAGTTACCCTTTCCTCGGCACTTTTTGCATTCCAAACCCTTTATTTTAATTTTTCTTTATCTATTTGATTTGCTAGTCCCCTTAAAAAGGTTTCAAGCATTTATTAGCACTTTCCTTTGCTTTACATTTGGGTTATATTCAAGTCCTTTTAATTGATAATGTGTTTATTTGCATTAGGACTAGAGGTGATCACCATTAATGAGGGGGTAGAGATCAAGTATGGACTATGGCTTTTGAATGTCCTCATTATCCCTGCCATTGAATTTTATTCATGGCTGCTCTTAAGTTTCTTTCTTTATTATTGGCCAGCTGCAATCTACCTTTGGGCCTTTAGCCCCTTCTTCTCATAAGAGAATGAGGTACGTGCCTTTTTGGTGTACATGTAACCACCATTACCCAAAAGGTGGGAGATTGGAAGGATCATGGATGGAAAAGTGGTAAGTATGATCGGGAATGGTATGCTACCCCTTTCAAGGAACCCCCAGTAATACCCCTTTGAGTGACAACACTTACTAGAACCCAATGATAGTCACCAAGGTGAAATAAGGCAATAAATCATGATCCATTATCAAAAGAAGCCCTTGATCCTTGTTATCCCCGATGTCTAGGGATAACTAGGAGATCATGTCTCGAGGCCCACATGATCCCAGACATGGAGTACGAGAGCGGATCGACTTGAGCATGGCCCTTGAGGGCCCATCTTTTCCTCTTCTCAGCCATACTTGTCCTGCCAGCAATATCAGCCTCCATCATTACCGGCCTGGACTTGCATCAGAAAGGGCTCTTGCTCCATGAGGTAATTGGTCCAAGGTATCATGGTATGTGTCATATTTGATCATTATAACCTTCTTATGTATGCATTAGATTCCTTTCATTTCGGATGACTGCTTGGATCT
>ML815290.1:8447-21763 GCA_009831015.1 Picea engelmannii
TCCCCTAAAATATAGGAGACTGGATAATGACTAATTATGACTAATAAACAAGGAATAACCTTAGGAAAAATAAATCCTAGGTGTGTGTGAAGTAACTCCAACACCCCCCCTGAACATCACTATGGTGAAAATAAAGAATGGGTACCGGATACGAGGCCATGTTAGGTACCCAAATACAAAATATACACTGAACTAAACGAGGAAAGAGGGAAAATCTCATGGGAACAAAACCCCCCCTCAAATTACAATGCATAAAATAAAAAATGATAAGGAACAAAAGGCAGTTGCTAAGCAACCATGTCCTTCACTCCAAGAAGACCTCGCAACTGTGCAAGTTTGTGCTTGTTGAAGATTTTGTTGAAGATGTAGATGTCTGCACGGATTTGATGAAGTATATGCACCATTGAGATGTCCAACATATCCACTTTATCTTCTTGTAATGAATAATATCCAAATAAATTTTGAATGAAATTTTGAAAACCGTACAGCCGTTTCCGGAAAAACACTAAAATTTTGTTGATTTTGAAACGATCATAACTTCAGTTCCCAGACTCCGTTTTGGATGATTTGTTTTTTGAAATTGGATATTTTCTCGAGAGGAATTCAAATATCCAATTTGTTTCTGCAAATTTTTCTTAGAAAATATCAGAATGACGTCTAATGTGCGCGGCTCCCTTTTTGTCTCTTGATATGCATGCATGGTGCATGCAACAATGTCTTCATGTGACTTCTGAGATGCATGCCATATATCTTCCACATGAATTTCAGAAAATAAATCTAAAATGGAGTAGACATCATCTTCAATTATTGGAATACTAATTTCTGCAAAAATGTTTGTAGAAGACTCTTCATAATAAGAGGCTTGATCTTCTGATGGCTTCTCTTCTGGCTCTATCTGTTCGACCTCCTGCATGAAATCTTCACAATATTATTTATTCCCAAATAGAACCTCCAATCTGGTTCATAATTTATTTGGAGTTAATCCTTGTGATTCTTCATATACTTGATGGAAAAGTTTGAGAGAAACAGACATGTCGATACTTCCTATGGCCATATCTTGTCTATTGAGAAAGTCATTTTTCTCATCGACAGAATCAAGCTCTACTTCCATTGCCATGGTTATTTGGTATAAGCCTTTGCATCTTAGCAGAAGAATTTTTTTTGGCTTCCATTCCAAATAGTTGTGAGGCGTGAGAAGTATTTCCGACGAATAATTCATCTTTTTGTTGTCTTCAATCTTTTGTACCTACAAAAAATGATTTGGTGTAGCGTTTTATTATTAGTTCGTCGGCTCTGATACCATGTAAATGTGTTGAACCTGCACATAATAGATCTAGCTAGAAAATACCACACACATTTGCAGAGAGAAATTGAGAAAGAAGAAGCAAGATAGAAAGAATGGAAGAATTCTCATTAACCATATTCCACACTCAAAGAGTGAATACTTTACAATAGATATAGAATAAATGAGTAACTAATGAGCCATAGTGGTGTTCTAGAGTGATCTGGACACACACCAATAGTTACAGGAGTAAACTGTCACCTAGTCTAGTCTCTTAGGCAGTTAAAGGAGTGAACTGCCACCTAGCTGAGTTAACTAGTCAACTAGTCTTCAGTTAACTGACTGAACAAAACCAATGCAACATCTAAACTCAACTCAACTAGTCAAACTGAAGTGTCAATTGAAAGAGAATATTCTACAGGTGGAATATTTTCCCCTAAAATATAGGAGACTGGATAATGACTAATTATGACTAATAAACAAGGAATAACTTGAGGAAAAATAAATTCTAGGTGTGTGTGAAGTAACTCCAATAGTCGTAACTATAACAAAACATATACAATATATAAAACTAAAATTTATACCAAGAAATAAGCCCCCCTTTGCTTCTCACTAGTAGTGATAAATCCACTAATTCTCGCTACTAGGGTTTAATATGTTATATATCAAGGCATTCAAAATGTTTATAAGATTTCCTTAGATTCATATTAGCATTATGGATTTCTCAAAGTGGGTATGTTTATTTTCTTTCATTTGACATGAAGGGCCAAGTAAAAATACAATGATTGTAAACAACTAAGAAAAATATATTGTTATACATATATAATTTGTAGTTATCACATTTTTATTTTCAATTTGGTGCTCAATTTTAATAGGCAATAAACCAAAACATTTAAAAAAAAATAAAAAAGCTATGAAATATTACATTTTGTCGCACTTTGAAAAAGCATGTGGGAATACCTTATAATAAAATATGTAAATATTGAAAGTATTAGTGTGCCGCATTAATACATTGTGGTAAAGCAATGAAAGGCGAAAAATTGAACCAAACCATAATAATTTGTTTGAATTTTCTCTGGGTAAGGATACAACAAGATAGATGTGGGCCTTGTAATTAATTTGCAACACACATCGTAACACATCATAATATCTAACTTGCAACAACACAAAGAAAAGTATTTAGGAATTACAATCAATTAAGAACAAGTGTTAACTAGTATGCAAATGAGGTAAATGTAGACTTTTTGTAGTTAACTCTCGTTCAAACATCATCATTAACATAAAGTATTGAATTTCATTCAAGGAACACTAATACATGGCTCAATATAATCTATATAAAATAGAACATTTCATGAAATAAAGGGATGAAATACCCATCCACGAACATTCATCAAAAGAATAATTGAAGAGTCAAGGAAAGTTGTTCAAGCTTCAAACATTAAAAGTTTCCATATATTGAAATCATATGAGTGGGTTCAAAGATCCTCTATATAATCTCAAACATCAATTTAAATTTCTTATATATTAGATATTTTTATACACAGTACCTTATATATAATCTCAAACATCAATTTAAATTTCTTATATATTAGATATTTTTATACACAGTACCTTATTTTTAACATTCAAAGTGAATAATTTTCATTCATCAAAAGAATAATTGAAGAGTCAAAGAAAGTTGTTTAAACTTCAAACATTAAAAGTTTCCATATATTAGAAATCATATGAGTGGGTTCAAAGATCCTCTATATAATCTCAAACATCAATTTAAATTTTTTATATATTAGATATTTTTATACACAGTACTTTATTTTTAACATTCAAAGTGAATAATTTTCATTGTTGCATTTAATGCAGTTTTTTTAGTTAGTGTCATATCGCATTAAATAATTAATATTGACGATATTTCATTAGAAATATAGAAATCAAACAACACATTAATGAAATAGAACAAAGATGGTTTGTTACAAACTGAAATTATAAATAAAGTTTGATGATGATATTTATAATGAAGAATATGTTTCTTCACTTCCACAAAACTATTTTACAACTACTCAATGCTAGGAGAGTGGTTTATGTTGGCTCCTCCCAAGGATCTGATCATAAATATGTTATTGAAGTTTTTTTAGAACTAGTCAAATAACAATTTAACATAATGGCTCTTGTAAATTAGCTTTGAGTGTGATTTATATAATACCTTCTTAATGCACATGCTCACTACAATTTTAGGTAACATTCAATATTTTTCTCATTTAAATTAATCTAGAAATAAAAATATTTGTTAATCACCATGATTTAAAAAACTATTATGTATTATTGGTAGAAATAATTTTCCATGACAATTTCAAAAAAGGAGGTTGGAATGCAACCAAAATTTCTAAAGTCATTGACAATATCATGCGCCATAGTAGAACTACATGTACATGTTAAAAATGAATGATATTAGTTGCAAAAAGAACAATGGATTAAAGTTTACACATTTTCCCAATGGGAAAATGGAACACAAGTCTCCATAATTTGTTCTTAGCCCAAGGGTTTAGCTCAATGAGTTGTTTTCGACGTTGCTAAGCATTTGGCTAGTTTCATGCCAAGAGGTGCCCAATTTGAATCCCCTTGAATTAATGGAACTAGTCTATGTTGATGGGTTCAATAGGGATGCCATCCAAATGTTTGGAAGCACCCCTTTCATTTCCCCACGAGGTTTTTATTGGGAAAAAAATTGTTCATGGCCTTTTATCAACATTTTCCATCTCCTTAATTGACCTCTCTTCTCCTCAATTTCTAGTGATAGTATATGAACTATAACCAAATAACTGCACTATAAAGATATAAAATTAGGCATAAAATATCTAGAAAAAATGTAATCAATGTTCTTTCTCACTTGTTAAAAAAAGGACCAATTATAACCATGTCACTAATTCGATAAGTAAAATCACCATCCTGATATAGTGCCAATAATTTGTTTTTGATTATCATGTATCACATCATATAATAGGGCACATTCTTCATTACCAATGGGTGCAATAACAACAAATACATCACCTATGCAATTTGAATGAAATGTAAATATACATACAAGCATTAAAATATATGTATTCAAAGGCATATGTAAATTTCAATTAGACTATATACTTCAATTTCTAGGTGTTGCATATCTTCCCTGAAAAATCCAAAAAATCGTTCATAATCAATAGAAGCCACAACCTTTTTAGTGTGCATCTCACACTATGTGGCATGTCGACATGACTCATTTAGAACAAGACAAACATATTTATATGGTTTCACAAATCCTTAGTTTTCACATTGATCATCAGATTCCACTACATGAATGAAAACTCCACAAAAACATATTTACTTTCTCATTTCAATTGCATAAATGGCATGCATCTCCTTACTCCGAACATAATATAAATCCCTCACGTCAAGGATAGTTTCACAAAATAAGGCATTGATCCATTCACATTTCCAAGTGCAACATTCCAATAGAACCTGCATCATAAACATGCGTACATCAAATTTAATTTTTTTAGTGTATACATACATATGAACAATTTACATAATTGTTCAACAAAGGTATATTACTTAAGCGTGGAGTGCACTGCAATTGAGAGTAGGCATGTCAATCCGATCTAATTTTGAATATGTGTTACCTATGAAGGTGTGAAATATTTGGAGTGTAGAATAATGATGGTCTCACCTCTTGAGAACTAGTAATTTGATTTTCTCGTTATTCATGTATTAGTTATTCTTAAGTTTATTTTGTTCCTTGCACATTGCAAAGAAGGAAGCAAAATTTGCCAAGGAGAAATCAAGAAAAGTTTAAATGTCGATGTCTTTTGATCAAAAGGCCAATTATGTACCTTCTCACTTCAGGGTAATAATGGTAATGGATGGTTGTTTAAAGAAAGATTGAAAACAATGTCCAAAGAGGTGGGTAGGGTATATGTGCTTTGTTATTCTAATCACAAAGATAAACCTAAATTCTATAAAATCATTGCTACCCCTTACATAATTCAACAACCATAATTGACAATTATTGGGACTATCCATATTTCTCAGGAGCCCCTTACGTAGGAAGTAGGAACAATATACAAATCAGACAAGGCGTGGATCCTCCTTAAGCATGGATGGAATATTAATTAGCCATTGTTTTCACACAAGCACTCATGTAGCAAGCATCTAAGAATATTTAGGGATTTGCAATATGGTTGGAACAATTAGTTGGAAGGACGAGAGCTTATTGGAAGGACTAGAATTGAGGGGCTTCAAAACAATTTCAACTCATCTTTAGCTTATTTGAGCAATCCAATAAGATGATTGATTGGGTTACATTTGAGGTCTATCTCAAAGTTCTTAGTGTGTGTTTCAAGGTACGTTTTCAACTTTGTTTCAAAGTGTTTTATCTAGGTAATGGATTTTTATGTGGTCAATGGACAATAAAATAACAAAAACAATTATAAATAACAATAAAACAAATATTGAATTTGAGCTTGAATTTACACACTATTTTCTCTTATATGCACAATAGCCTTGCATGTTCATGATTTTCATGGCTTAAATGCAATTTGCACCTGCTAACCGTTAGGTTTTCTTTATTTACAGAGTATTAGTGTTACTAGTGTTCTTTTACTTCATTACCATTAACATATATATCATGTATTGAGCAGTAGCAACATAAACAAGAGACAAAAAGAACACAAGAGCTTTATCCCGGGAAAACCCCAAATGGGGAAAAAACCCAACAACATTTCTTAGATAGATTTTGTTTACAAAGCAAGTCCAAACAGAAAATCCCTAAAACAAAGGCTAGCTCAAACAAAAATACCACCACATTTGCAACACCAACACTATACCAAGATAGCGCACTTCCTCAAGGAGTAACGCATAAGAGAGAGATACCAAAAGATTGAACAAGAAGAAACTGAGTCACTGTAGTTGTTGCATCACTTTCTCCAAACTTGTGCCTTGCTTATTTGTAGCTGAGAGAGTGTGAGTGAGTGAACAAATGAGCTAACATGCCTCCTTATTTATAGTCTTCTTGTCCTTCTAGTTGGGCCGACTTATCTTCTGGGAAGGTGTCTTTTCATTATTCTTTATTCTTCTAGGCCAAATTCTCTTCTAGGGTATTTCAACATTTTTCCAATGGATCTCTTGCTTCTGGAATCTTCTTTGCATCTAAGAAAGGTCATCTAGGAGGGAAAGATCCTCCCGCAGCTACCAAACATCGACACTCCCTCTTAGCTAGGGAGGTATCTTTCATGATGTCTTCATCTAGTAGTCCACTGACTACTCTGCAATCAATTGGTAGCACACAACAACCACATTCCCATTGCTATAGCTCGAATCATCTGTCATAGTCTCTACAATCAAGTAGCACACAACTACTCCCAATGTGAACTGGTAGTCTCCATGACAATCAACTAGTAGTGCACAACTACTACAATGACATTCGGTAGAACATGACTGTGCTGATCCATAGTAGTACAAAACTACTATCCAATGGTACATAACCACTCCAAGTAGCACACAACTACTATCTAGAGACACAAAGTCTCTCTCCTACAATCACTTGATAACTACACAAGCTACCACCATGCAATCCAACAGTCTCTATGATTATGCAACAATCAACTAGTAGCACACAAATACTACCATGCCATCAACCATAATCATAGTATGCAACCTCTATGACTATGCAACAATTAGCTAGTAGCACACAACTACTACAATGCCATCATCCATAGTCAAGATCCAAACGACTATGCAACAATCAACTAGTAGCACACAACCACTACAATGCCATCAACCATAGTCATCCTATCTGGCTATGCAACAATTGGCTAGTAGCACAAAACTACTACAATGCCATTAGCTATAGTCATACCTATGATTATGCAACAATCAACTAGTAGCACAAAGCTACTATAATTCCATCAACCATAATCATAGTTGGTGTCTCTATAACTATGCATCAATCAACTAGTAGCACACAACTACTACAATGCCATCAACCGTAGTTATAGTCTCATCCAGTAGCACAAAGCTACTCCCATAGTCCTCACGACTATGCGTGTGATGGTTCTTCTCTCATCAGGTTCGACAATGCATTACTCCCTCAGTCACATGACTGGTCTAGGGAACCCTTGGCCAGAGGGCTTAGTCGACATAAGAAGAAACAACACACCTCCCTCTCAACGAGGGTGTACATTCTGCATCACACAATCTTGTCTCTAGAGAACCTCAAGTCTTTTTCACTCCTAGTCAAATAAACATGATTAATAGGAGAAAGACTATGACTGGGCCATTCACCACTAGCCAAGTCAACATGACTAATCTTGTGAGTGAATGTATCATTCTCCCTTGGTCAAATCAGCATGACCAATCTGGGAGAATGTTTGCCCAATGATACTCATATTTCCATCGCCTTGGACAAAGGCTTGGTGAGAATGTCCACAATCTGTTCATCTGTGGATGTGTATTGGAGCTTCACTGCTCCATATCCCAATCCTTTTGATTGGCTTCCTCCTCTATCATTGAAACAAGGGAATCCTCCCATGAGGTCTCATATCTCCTCGAAGCCTCTAAAGCTTTGATCTAGTTTCCTTCCTGTCAGTTCTGGAAGATGTCTCTCTCTCCTATCTGAATATGAGGAGGAATACTTTCTTAATGAAATTCTTTAAGAAACAGATTCTCTCTAAGATCAACCTCACCTTGAGTTTGCATGCTCCCTTTGAAGCTGGTACTTGGTGGGGCTGCCTGCCTCACCACTGGTAGAGCCATTTTCTCCTCCTCATGATATGGATCATACCTGCCACATATATGTATCCCCCTTTGCATTCTACAAAGTATCATGGGACTATGTTGGTCTCTTCTTGGTCACTGCAACGATTCTAGGTAGGCTCTTCTGGCTCTACTAACTCTTCATGATGATATGAAGAGTGATCAACTGAACCAGAGGGATCTGTACGGTAGTCTTTAGAGCCTTCTTCTCTTTACAATCGATATCCATATGAGATGCTCTATATCCACAAAAGTACCCTTCTTTCCATAAGGTTCTAACTTCATCCTCTTCTCCTTTATTACATGGATGTGTACGATCATGTGCACAATTCTATGTCAGGATAGTCTGCTCCATGTCTCAACTAGAGACCATCTAAATTGTTGCCTCTTGCAATCGTCATTGTAGCTCCCTCTCAGAGATATTACCTGTGACCTGCATGGAACAAGAAAAAAGAAAAACATCTCCATGGTAACTTCCATGAAATTTACAAGATAACCTGCCTGGAACAAGGTCAACAACCAAGAAAATCTCCTAGAGGAGATCAATTTATCTTGTAAACAAGTGCATTATTAATATGAAAATTTACTTTAATGGTAGTCATACCAACAATAATCAAGTGTTACTAAACCAAAAATAGCAATAATAGAATTATAAAGACTGTTATTCTAGTTACAACACTTACTTAAGTTGCAACAATATAAAATATCAAACCTGATATGCAAACCTGGAGTTTAGCTGTTGTTTTCCCACTTGAGTTGTCTTCTATAGTTTCTTCTACTCCCCGGTCATGTGCTTGGAAGCACCACTGGATAAAATACACACTCTTCATCCTTTGGCTTCTTCTCTTCAACATCTGCTGCATGTGCATGGTGCTTGTTCTTTCTTTTTTCATGTCTAAGAGGACATTGTGAGACACAATGTTCCATCTCCTTGCAGTTGTAGCATCTGATCTTTGACGCATCCTTTTTATAACGCGGTCTCTTAGATTTCTTTGAACTACCTTCTTCCCTTTTTTTCCTTTTCTTCACTTGAGTAACAAGGGATTTATTTTCATCATCATTTGTCTTATGTGACTTGGATATCAATCTGGATTCCTCTTGGGTACAGTTCGGTCATAGCTTGTTCAACTTGGGAAATTTGCTTCTAGCGCAAATCCCTTGAACAAATGGATCCCAAGCAGGAGGAAATCCATTGAGTGTAGTGGTCATGAGTTCAGTGTCATCTACTGGATCTCCAATGGATGCTAACTGGTCCTTGATCTATAAGATCCTCATAAAATAGTTGGCTATTGTTTCTGACTTGTTCATTGTCATGCTTCTGAGTTGATGCCTTAGAGTAAGCTTTCAACTGGTATTCTTACTTTAATAAAGTATGGTTAGGGCATAAAACATTTCCTTTGGTGTCTTTAGTTCTAATACATTAGGTATCGGATGATCCTTTATTGAGTCTATCAAGATCCTCTTGGCCTTGACCTCATTCTTCTTGAACTTTGCTTTGGTGTCTTCTTCTTCTGGTTCTGGAAGCATCTGCTTGACATGATCCAATAACTCATTATCTTCTAGAATGAGGAGAACTTTGTGCTTCCAAGATTTGAATTTATTTGCTCCATCCAATCTATCTTCAACTCTCATGTTGGTTGACATTTTCGTTGGTAGAAACCCTATCTCTGAAAAACTTTGATTTTTCAAACTTCACCAAACTCTAAACTAAGGGTTGCAGGGGGTGCGCTAGGGTAGGGTGCACTGCTCTGTGTAAAGATAAGTCCCAACGCCTTTGGAACCAATGCTCAACAAGCTTGACAAAGATATTACGGTGCAACAACAAGGTGTTGCTGCAAGTGATCTTCCTTCCAGCGGTCAAATTGTTCTGAAGGTAACCAACTCTGATACCATGTTAGATTTTCTTTATTTACAGAGTATTAGTGTTACTAGTGTTCTTTTACTTCATTACCATTAACATATATATCATGTACTGAGCAGTAGCAACATAAACAAGAGACAAAAAGAACACAAGAGATTTATCCTGGGAAAACCCCAAATGGGGAAAAAACCCAACAACCTTTCTTAGATAGATTTTGTTCACAAAGCAAGTCCAAACAGATAAAACCTAGCACAAAGGCTAGCTCAACTAGAAATACCACCACAGTTGCAGCAACAACACTATACCAAGATAACGCACTTCCTCAAGGAGTAACGCACAAGAGAGAGATACCAAAATATTGAACAAGAAGAAATTGAGTCACTGCAGTTGTTGTGTCACCTTCTCCAAACCTGCACCTTGCTTTTGTGTCACCGAGAGAGTGTGAGTGAGTGAAAAAATGAGCTAAGGTGCCTCCTTATTTATAGTCTAAGAATTTATGTGTGTTGGTTCTAGACTTAAAAGAAAGGCTTAAACTCAATGTTTTCTTCTAAAATTTGGTGAGAAGGTAGAATAAGATGTCCTCTATAACATATCCAAATTTCAGTTGTTGATTCCAAGATATGAGAGAGCACTAGGAAAATTACCAAACCATGGTCTACGCACCAAAGATTGAAAAAACTTGAAACAAAACACACAAAAAACTATTAAAAAAATTGGGTGTGCAGGATTGCCAAAACCCAAGGATGCTCTTGCATCAAACTCCCCTTGTTGAAAAATTTGAGCCTACTCAACATATCATGATTCAATAACTAAACTCTTTCTTTCTTCTCTTCTTCCTTACCTTTCACACTTCTATCTTCTTTCTTTTCCTCTTCCTTAACTATAATCTTTTCTAATGTAGGAAACCACTCATACCCACCTTCATCTCTCTCAATTATTTCACCTTCTCTTTCCTCATGCTCTACAAATTTAACATCACTCTAAACTACTACAATTCAAGTTCAATGACACTTACTTCTTCAAAATGATTTTGTTGAAATATTGTAACTGCAAATAGTATTCTATTTATGATTGAGTCATTATTCATTAGATCAATCCACTTTTGTGGATTGATCACGTCGGGCATTGTAATTGACCAAGTCCCCTTTTGCAGATTGGTCAAAACCTAATTGTATTATGCAAATTAAGAACTCGGCCCCCATGCCTAATTAAAGTGGTTTTAACCACTAAGAAGACAAGTCAGCCCTGCCTAGTGAAGAGACACCTTTCCAGCACCTGCCAGCCAGTATAAATAAAGGAAGCCATTGCCTCATTAGCTCACTCACTCATTCACTCATCCAGTGTGCATGTTTGGTCGCTGTAGTTGGGAGAAAAAGGAAGAGAGAGGCGCATTGCTCAATGTTGGATATTATCTAGTGTTTTGGTTTTTTTTCTTGGCATTGTATTGGCTATTTATATTAAGGAAGTTTTTGCTCGGTTTTCTCCCCCATGAGGGTTTCCTAGGATAAATTGTGTGTATCTTGTGATTGTGTTTCTCTAAGTGATCCTACCTATGCTATTGTTATCTAGTAAATTGAAAAGAAACCTAATAATATCTCTAAACTTAATAGATTTAACCCAATAGGTCTCACTACCTTCCGTTACAGTCCAATCCCAATTGAGCTTATTATCCACAAATGCTCATGTCCAATAGGGCTTACTACCACCCCATCCTCCTGCTTATACTCAATCGCCAATGTGTGTTGTTCAAGTTGACTTCATTGTTTTGGACTACACTCCTTCTATTGTCATCATCAACTCCACTTTCATCCTAGATATCTTCTATATCAATCTCGTATTTTCTACAATTATCACTATTGTTTCCTTTTATATCAACATTTGTCTCACTCATATATTGGACAGATGTTAACTAGACCTAAACTTCTCTAATTTGTTCTTCAAAAACATTCAAATCAACCCTTTCCTGTGCATTTTTCATCTTGGATTGGTAGAATGTACTTCGGATGTGCATCATCTTCTTCAAAACAATTATTTATCAATGGTCCAACAAAAATTTCATACAATAATGCCTTCATCATCTTTCCAAAGGTTTCATCTTTTTGAGTATCACCATTATCTATGTCCTATAATTAAAATTCAATTCTGTGTTTCATCTGCATGAATATATCATGTTCATCCTTTTCCTTTACTACTTTAGATGTACTTTGTTTCACATGGCCCTTGATCCCTCTTCTCTCGAGTCCTTGCATGTCTTCAATTTTCTTGACAACGTCTTCATTGCATTCAAGTGTAAAATATTTTTCTTTTTGCAATCAACTCAAACACCACATCATCAAAATATATGAGTCACATTGTCTTCAATAATATATATATATATATATATATATATATATATATATATATATATATATATATATATATATATTATTTATTTATTTATTTTTTGTAATATCACCAATTTGCCACTCTGTTTTAATCTTCCCAATCTTGTAAGGTATTAGTATACAATCCTCAACAACACTCACTTTTTATCCTAGCTTCTCTTGCTCTAAATTTCAACATATTGTACGTCATGGGGACCCAACAAACCCATCAACAATGTCTTTAAAGCCACTTCATCTTATTTTATGCCAATCTTTTGTAACTTATCAACCACAGTCTTCTTTGTACCTTCCCTAAAGTCAACAAATATATTACAAATTTCAAGAAACCCCATCAAAAGTATTTACTCCTTAACATCTTTCAATTGCACCCATTTTAATGATACAACATATTTATGACCTACTTTTGGAATGATTCTAATCACATACTCAAAAAATGTAACATCTTCACTTCTCTTTTGCATTCTACTAATGCATCCCTTTTATGTTTCTGTTAGGGGACGGTCTCCATCAACATTCGAAAGAACCTCTTCATTCAACATCTTTCTTTACTTGACACATTCTTCTTTCTACAAATTACTAACAAGTCTAGTTTCATACATGCTTTCTTCATACACTCATTTCCTCCCTAGATCATTGTCTAGTAGCACTTTCCTCTCAACTTGTAAAGCTATCTAGAAAATCTCTTCTACATCATATACTTTCATTCTACAAATCTCCTTCAAAATGGACATTTCAAAACATTCACAGACTTATGGTTTTTCTCTTTATCAACTCTTATGACAATCTTATAAGGAATAACTACCAACTTCTCATCTTGGTTCTTCATTTCTTCTAATATTTCAATTACTTTCAATACATAACAAAAAAAGAGCATTCTTATTATTTTGTTATTGGATTAAATCCCCATTGAGGATTAATCATGTCATTATAATTATTATTGTTATTAGATTAATCCCCATTGAGGATTAATCATGTCGGTAATTGTATAAGGGCCAAATCCCCTTTTGCG
>ML815290.1:28823-47399 GCA_009831015.1 Picea engelmannii
GAGCTCTGCAACAAGAGGAAAAGTGTGCAAGTCTTGGAGGAGAAGTTGTTGCAACTAGGGGTGACGTCACAGAGGGTTTTTGGTCTATCTCTTGGTATCTCTTGGTTAAGTGGTGCACTACTCTTCCTAGTGAAGGAGTAGAGGAGGATCTTCTGCTTTGTTAGTTCTCTCTTGAGATAGAAGCATTGTTCTTGGTTGGCTAATCTATATTGAGGAAGTTTGTTTGGTTTTCTCCCCCTAGAGAGTTTCCCATGATAATCTTTGTGTCTCTCTTGTTTATGTGATTATCTCTCTTTCAGTGATCTTATATATGTGTAGCTAATGTGCTAAATGATTAATGAAGAAGAACCATAAGTGCTAGTTGTATAAGTAAAATATCAACATGGTATCAGAGTAGGCATGAAAGAGACCAACTCACAGTTTATAAGAAGTGGCTAGCCTCAAGTACCCTCTCCAAATCCAGTTTTCAGTATTGCAGTTGCTGCAAAATTAGGGTTTATGCATAAACCCTAAAGGTGATGTTTTCACTGTTTGAGAAGGATGTTTGATGCAGACCCCCTACCTCAGCAGGGTCCACTGAACTCCCGGTCTCTGGATCATTCTTCTTCTGAGTCGAATTAGCTCCTTCGGGCTCTTGCTAGAACCCTTCAAACAAATCCATAGGTCCCCCTTTTCTCCTCTGGCAAAGGCCTTCAACAAAATCTGTGCACGTGCCCTTTCCACTTGGCGCTCTTCTCTCTGTTTTGACCTGACATACCTTTCGGGGTTTTCGGGTTTCGGGACTCATGTGAACAAATTCTCCCTGGTTCCTTGTCCTCTTGGACTTCCGGTCTCTGAAATGATGAAAAGGCACAACGTCTCAACTGGCTCCTTCCTTGGCCTTTCGGGTCTTCGCGTTTCACGGTTTCGCGAGTCAAGACCCCCAAGCTCCAGACTCCTGGCCTCTCAAGTACCGGTACCCGGAATGCCGAAATGATGACCCACGATAATATGCCACCGACTTTCCGTGATTCAAGGAATCACGATGTAAGGGCCCTTCCTTTCCCCTTTCGAACATCCAGTGGCCGAAATGCTGAAATGGCAAAATGCCGAGATTCCTGACGCCTGTTCTTTCGGGATTTTGTGTTTCACGAAATTAGGATGCGCGAGATGTCCTTGCTTCTTATAACTTCCAGTCGCCGAAAAGCTGAAATGGCCCGGTGCTCTCTCCTTTGAGATTTTGCGTTTCGCGGAATTTGGATACAAAGGGTATCCCTACTCCATGGAGCCTCTGGTCACCAAAAAGACGAAATGGCCAAATAACGAAACGCTAAAATGTTGTGGCGTTCAATCAATGACTCACAGAAATCCCTGTGATTGACGGCTCACGTCGAATCATGATTTTGATATTTCACGATTCAGGGTTCTGAAGGACAAGAGCCTATGTCCTTCCACCTCCCGGTACCCGAAGTCTCGAAATGAACGTTGAGAAACTCTCGCCGCTAACCTCCTCACAACTCTACCTGATCCGATGGCCTGCGGGGTTTCGGTGTTCCCCCTCGAGGGTTCTCCACCGTCCGTTTGGATTTCTGAACTCTCCTCCTAGATCTATGCAAGGTTAAAGCCTGTGCTCCTTCCTTCAATCGGACGGCCTGCGGGGATTTCCACCTCGATCCAACTCTCGACGACGTTCTTCCTCCTGAGATTTTACTCGATTTCGACTTAGGGGATTTCTATGTTTGTGAAGACTCGGTCTTTGCTCCTTCTAGGGAATGGGTTCCTAGATCCTAATAACACTTTCCGAAGCGTTATTCCTCCTGAGCCTTGTCTGGTTCAGATTCTGGCTACTGCGCACTCCTTGCGTCCGAGGGAGTTCAATAGCTCACATTCACAGTGTTTTCTCTTTGGCTTGATGCACACCTTGCAAAGCTCCCGATGAAGAGAAAACAATTCCACAACATTACTCCCTGGCTTGATGCACACCTTGTAGAGCTCCAAATGAAGAGAAACAATTGAAACTGCCAAAATCTCACAGTTCCATTTACTTGTTTATAAAACAAAAAATAACAGGAAAACCCACAGTCCAAGCTCAACACATTTGGATCAATTTTCCATTCTATTATATTCACAAGTGCCCAATGGCTACAAATTACATTCAAAATTCCAGTAACTCAAAAGCATTTTTTCTCTTGCTACTCGCAATTCTCTCTTACAGCTAATTTTTCTCTGTATTCCAGCTCTCTTCTCACTGGGTGTGTCAACTTCTGCATAACTCAAAAGATGGTTCTAGGGTTTCCCTCGGCTACTTGCCTACTCTAAATTTCATCCTACACTATCTAAGTCCAGTCGCATTCCAGAGCCGAAGTGGAAACTCCTGCTCTGTTTACAATTTCAAAAACTTGCTTCACAGGGTAAAATTCGGCACCGGTTCAAGCATGCCTCAAAAAGTGAATTTTGGCGTTGAGTGGAGGCGGATCCTGAAATCCGTTGTAGCCGCCCATGTCGAAGTTCTGGAAGAACTCACACGTGTTGAATGTTCCCACCTCTATGCTCTTGACACAATGCTCCTGCATCATACTCCCCTTGACAAAAATTCATGGACTCTTGTCCATGAGCTCCTCTACTGATTTTCTCTGCTTATGGATAGCAGCTTCGTTTTTCCAACTGGCATCTTCGATTGGGTGTCCCTTCCATTTGACCAGATACTCAAAATAAGTCTTCCTCCTGGTCTTCTTGCCAATCCTCTGATCAACAATTTTCTCCATCTGTGGCTTTTCTGCTACATGCATCTATTTCTCCCACTGAATCTTTCCTTGATCTTCTGACCCTTCTGTGTCATCTTTCCTGTAAGGATATAGGTCTGAAACGTTGAATATGTGTGAAATGCCCACACCATCTGGCAGTTCGATCTCATAGGCGTTTGCATCAAACTTCCTCAAGATCTTACAGGGTCCTATCTTCTTCATCATCAATTTGTTATATGTTCCCCTAGGGAACCTTTCCTTCATGTGATGTGATAAAACTTGATCCCCATGTTGATCAACTCTGTGTTTGTATTTCTAATTAGAACTCTGTAATTGTTCTTTGACCCGACCATGGAGTGTTTGCATCTCAGCAGCAAAATCCTCTGCTCCAACACTTCTGATCTCTCCCTGTTCCAAGTCCCTTAACTCAGACACTCCCCTAGGTTGCATTCCATAGAGTATTTGGAATGGGCTCCTTCTAGTGCTTCTATTTGGTGAGTCATTGTATGCAAATTTTGCTTGTGGCAGAATCTGATCCCACTGGTTATGGTGTTCAGTAACCAGGATTCTCAATAAGTTTCCCAAACTTCTATTTACCACCTCAGTCTGCCCATCTGTCTGAGGGTGATAAGCTGAGTTGAAGGACAAATCTGTCCCCATCTTCTTCCACAACGTCCTCCAAAAGTGACCAACAAATTTTGTGTCTTTGTCTGAGACAATGCTTCTGGGTAGGCTGTGAAGATTTGCAACATGTGTTGCATCGCTGGTCTTCTGGCATGGGATGAAATGTGCCATCTTTGAAAATCTATCCACCACCAAAAATATGGATTCAAATCCTCTGTGTTCTTGGCAATCCCAACACAAAATCCATGTTTATTGCATCCTAAGGCCTCTCTGGTATTGGCAATGGTTGATACAATCCAGTGTTCTATCTTTTCCCCTTTGCATGTTGGCAGATTCTACATCTGTTCACCAACTTTATCACATATGTTCTCATACCTGGCCAATAGTACGAGCTGCTGAACTGCGCAAATGTTTTATCATGGCCGAAGTGTCCAACCAATCCTCCACTATGCTTCTCCTTCAGAAAATTATCCCTCATTGAGCATCTTGGTATGCACAATTGATTTCCTCTGAACAACAATCCTTCTTGAACCATATACGATGTCCACTGACTTCTATCTCTCAGTACAAGACTTGTACATGCTTCATAGGCCTCTTTGAAATCTGTATCATCACAATACATATCCTTAAGGTGTTCAAACCCCAAGGTCTTCACCTCAAATTCCTGCAGAATTAAACATCTCCTGCTTAACGCATCAACAACCTTGTTAGTATTCCCAACAATATGTTTTATGACAAAATTAAAATTTTGCATAAATTCAACCCATTTTGCATGTCTCGGATTCGGTTTTTCTTGTCGGGTTATGAATTGTAAAGCTTGGTTATCACTGTACAAGACAAACTCTTGCGGGACAAGATACTGCCTCCATTTCTTCAATGCTTGAATTATGGCATAGAACTCCTTGTCATATGTGGAATATTTCCTCTTAGTCTCATCCAGCTTCTCGCTGGAATAGGCAACAGGTCGATTGTCCTGACTTAGAACTACTCCTATTGCAACTCCACTTGCGTCACATCTTACGTGGAATGTCTTTTCGAAATTCGGCAAGACCAGAATTGGTCATTCTGTTATCTTCTTCTTCAGTATATTGAATCTCTTTTCAGCCTCCTCTGTCCATTTAAAAGACTTGTGCCGCTTCTTCACTGTATCCATCATTGGTGGACAAATCCCACTGAAGTCTCTAATGAACTTTCTATAAAAACTTGCTAAACCATGAAAGCTCCTTACCTCGAACATGCTCCTTGGTGAAGACCATTCTCTGATTGCTTTCACCTTCTCTGGATCGATCTTCAGTTCATTCCAAGAGATCACGAAACCCAAATAAATGAGTTATGTCTTCATAAAAGAGGATTTCTTCAAATTGATCAGCAACTTCTCCTGATGTAGCCTTCTCATTACTAGCGTTAGGTGCCTCAAATGCTCCTCTTTAGTCCTCTAAAAACCAGTATATCGTCCAGATATACAACCATGAACTTGCCAATGAAATATTTTATAATTTCATTCATCAGCCTCATAAAAGTTCTCGGGGCATTCATTAAGCCAAATGGTAAACTAGCCACTCATACAGACCTTCATTTGTCTTAAAGGTTGTTTTCCATTCATCACCTTCTCTCATCCTGATCTGGTGATATCCACTTTTCAGATCTGTCTTAGAAAAGAAATTTGCTCCACTTAAGAAATCCATTAAGTCATCCATTCTCAGTAAAGGAAATTTGTACCTGATGGTGATCTTGTTGATGGCTCTCGAGTCTGTGTACATTCTCCATCCTCCATCTTTCTTTGGGCTTAACACAGTTGGTACTGCGCATGGGCTCAAACTTTCTCTGACTAAGCCCTTATCCAGCAACTCTTGGACTTGGTTCTTCACCTCCTCATTTTCTTGAGGTGTTAATCTATACGCTTCCTTGTTTGGTAGGCTTGATCCAGGTATCAAGTCGATATGATAACTAATACTCCTGATGGGTGGCAATGAGTTTGGCAGCTCATCTACCACTAAATCCGCAAAATTATCCAGCAGCTCCTGAACTTCTTCAGGTAGGTCATTCATTGATGTACTTGTAAGGATGACTTTGGGCTTCCCCACCACAGCGAATTGCATCTCCTCTTCTTCCTTGACTTCTTTCAAGATTTCCTTCCCTCTCATGAGAAGTATGCTTGTGCTTGTTTCCTCTTTCACTCTCTTCTCCTCCATTGGCAGCAACATATGCATTCTACCGTTCTTCTCCAATGTGTATGTATTCTTCCTTCCATCATGAATGACATTTATGTCAAACTTCCATGGTCTTCCCAACAAAATGTGGAATACTTCCATGGGAATTACATCACATAGGATTTCATCTTTATATCCTCCTATTTTAATTTCAACCAGACATTGTTTAGCAATCGTTACTTGGTGTCCTTTTTGCAACCATGAGACTTTGTATGGCTTTGGATGTGCAGTTGTCTTTAGCTCCAATTTCTCCACCATCTATGTGGATACTAGATTATTAGTGCTCCCACTGTCAATGATCACCTTGCATACTTTATCCTTAGTCTTGCAAGCTGTCCTGAAGAGACTGTTTCTTTGCACTGACTTCTCAATTTTTGCCTCTGGTTTTAAGAGAACTTTTCTCAACATCAGGGATGCTCCATCCTCTGCTCCTTCTGCCTCAACATCTCTTCGCTGTGCTTCTGAAATGTGGGCTTCTCCTCCTTCCTTCTTCTTCTCAGGACATTCCCAAGACATGTGCCCTATCTTTCCACAGTTATAGAACCTTACTCCTCCTTTGTCTCTTCCTCTAGAAGAGTTTCTTCCACCATTCTGTCTTCCTTGTGAACTTCCTCCTTGCTCCGAATGATTGTGTGGTTTCTCAGCCTCGTCCTTAAACTAATGTGCTCTATCATGGTTAAATCCCTTACTTTTGCTTGGGATCGAGCTCTTACCACTTCCTCGTTGGTTCTATTTTCTGGCCAGCTTTTCCTCTGCCTTCAGTGCAAGCTGATACACATCTTCCATAGTCCTCACTGACATCATGATCAACTCGTCCTGGACTTCATATCTCAAGCCATTTACATATATGGTGACTTTTTCTTTGTCTCTCTCCCTTTGTCCAGTTCTGATGTTTAGCCTGTAGAACTCCTCGGTGTACTCCTTGACTGTCATTCCTTTCTGCCTCAGGTTCTATAACTTCCTGAACAGATTGATCTGGTAGTCTTTGGGTATGAACTTAGCCTTCAGTTTGGCTACCATCCTGTCCCAACTCTTTATCCTCTGTTTTCCTTTATCTCTCCTCTTAGCCTGTAGTTCATCCCACCACAGTGTTGCATGCCCTTTTAGCCTGGTGACTGCCTGCTTCACCTTCTTTTCCTCATCGACATGTTCATAGTCAAAGTGTTTGTCCATGGACCTAATCTAGTCCAACAGTTCTTCAACATCTATATTTCCCTCATACATGGGGACCTCTATCTTAGCTCTGCCTCCCAATCTGGCAACTGCTCTCAACAAACGTTCCTCTGCAACATCCTCTCCTGCAGCTTCTTCAACCTCAACCTCTTCACTTTCCGCATCACTGACATCCCCAACGTCAGGTGCTCTTCTCTGTGCTGCTTCCATTGCTTCCATTCTGGCGCGAAACTCTCGCATCTCCCTTTCTACAGCACGCTTGGCTAAAGGCAGATCTCGTCTTCTTGGAGGTATTGTGTTGACTGTCTATCACACATAGAGTACTACTCCAAGTTTTCTGTCTCCTTTTTCCTCCTTCGCCTGAAATCTACAGACGAAAAATGCGCTCTGATACCACCTGATGCAGACCCCCTACCTCAGTAGGGTCCACTGACCTCTGGGTCTCTGGATCGTTCTTCTTCTGAGCCGAATTAGCTCCTTCGAGCTCTTGCTAGAACCCTTTGAACAAATCCACAGGTCCCCCTTTTCTCCTCTAGCAAAGGCCTTCAACAAAATCTATGTGCACACCCTTTTCCCTTGGTGCTCTTCTCTCTGTTTTGACTCGACATACCTTTCGGGGTTTTGGGGTTTCGAGACACCTGTGAACGAATTTTCCTCGGTTCCTTGTCCTCTTGGACTTCCGGTCTTCGAAACGCCGAAAAGGCACAACGCCTCAATTGGATCCTCCCTTGGCCTTTCGGGTCTTCGCGTTTCGCGGTTTTGCAAGTCGGGACCCCCAAGCTCCAGACTCCTGGCCTCTCGAGTACCCAATACCCGGAATGCCAAAATGATGACCCATGATAATATGCCACCGGCTTTTTGCAATTCGAGGAATTGCGATGTAAGGGCCCTTCCTTTCCCCTTTCGAATCTCTAGTGGCCGAAATGCTGAAATGGCAAAATGCCAAGATTCTCGACGCCTGTTCTTTCGGGATTTTGCGTTTCGCGAAATCAGGATGCGCAAAATGTCCTTGCTTCTTAGAACCTTCGGTCGCCAAAAAGATGAAATGGCCCAGCGCTCTCTCCTTCGGGATTTTGCGTTTCGTGGAATTTGGATACAAAGGGTATGCCTACTCCTTGGAGCCTCCGATCACCGAAATGCCCAAATGCTGAAACGTCAAAATGTTGTGGCGTTCAATCAACGGCTCACGGAAATCCCTGTGATTGATGGTTCACGTCGAATCATGATTTCGCTATTTCGCGATTCGGGGTTTTGAAGGACAAGAGCCTCTGTCCTTCCACCTCCCAGTACTCGAAGTCTCGAAATGAACGTCGAGAAACTCTCGCCGCTAACCTCCTTGCAGCTCTACCTGATACAACAGCCTGCGGGGTTTCGGTGTTCCCCCTAGAGAGTTCTCCACCGTCCGTTTGGATTTCCAAACTCTCCTCATGGATCTATGCAGGGTTAAAGCTTGTGCTCCTTCCTTCAATCGAATGACCTGCGGGGATTTCCACCTCGATGCGACGCTCGACGACATTCTTCCTCCTGAGATTTTACTCGATTTCGACTTAGGGGATTTCTAAGTCTGCGAAGACTCGGTCTTTTCTCCTTCTACGGAATGGATTCCTGGATCTCGATAACACTTTTCGAAGCATTATTCCTCCTGAGCCTTGTCTGGTTCAGACTCCAGCTCTCGTGCACTCCTTGCGTCCGAGGGAGTTCAATAGCTTAGATTCACGACGTCTTCTCTCTAGCTCGATGCAGACCTTGCAGAGCTCCCGGTGAAGAGAAAACAATTCCACAACATTCCTCCCTGGCTCGATGCACACCTTGCAGAGCTCCAAATGAAGAGAAACAATTGAAACTGCCAAAATCTCCCAGTTCCATTTACTTGTTTATAAAACAAAAAATAACAGGAAAATACCCACAGTCCAAACTCAACACATTTGGATAAATTTTCCATTCTGTTATATTCACAAGTGCCCAATGGCTACATATTACATTCAAAATTAAAGTAACTCAAAAGAATTTTTTTCTCTTGCTACTCGTAGTTCTCTCTTACAGCTAATTTTTCTCTGTATTCCAGCTCTCTTCTCATTGGGTGTGTCAACTTCTACATAACTCAAAAGATGGTTCTAGGGTTTCCCCTGGCTACTTGCCTACTCTAAATTTCATCCTACACCATCTAAGTCCAGTCACATTCCAGAGCCGAAGTGGAAACTCCTGCTCTGTTTACAATTTCAAAAGCTTACTTCACAGGGTAAAATTCGGCACCGGTTCAAGCATGCCTCAAAAAGTGAATTATGGCGCTGAGTGGAGGCGGATCCCGAAATCCGTTGTAGCCGCCCACGTCGAAGTTCTGGAAGAATTCGTACGTGTTGAATGTTCCCACCTCTATGCGCTTGACACGATGTTCCTGCATCAATGTTGGAGAAAGTAACCACACCTAGGATCTCTCCCTAGGAGGGCGCATCTAGTCCCTGGATCAAAATTCTGAGAATTGAAAGTTGAAAAATTAGGGTTTCCTCATAAACCCTAAGTCTGGTTGCAACTGCTGCAGATTTTTTGTGACATATTTCATCCTTGACTCAACAATCTCTCTGGTAAGGTCTAAAACCCTCATCTTGAAAAAGTTATTTGTTTACTTGTTCCGAGTAGGATGACTATCAGTACCAAGCTTGACGAAAAGCTTGAAGGAGTCGATGACTTCCAAGCATGGAAGTATAGAGTGATGCTCATTCTAGAAGATAATGACCTTGTAAGTTTTGTTGAACAAGATATTGAAGAGCCAAAGGAAGATGAGGCCAAAGCCATATATAATAAGGATCTGATCAAAGCTAAGAGGATTATTGTCGATTCCATCAAGAACCATTTGATTCCTCATGTCTCAACATTAAAAGCCACAAAGAAAATGATGAATGCCTTATCCCGTCTATTTGAAGGAAAGAACATCAATCGGAAAATGACCTTGAGGACACAACTCAAGAATGTGAAGATGCAAAATTCAAAAACCATTCAATCTTACTTCACAAGAGTGTCCCAGATTAAAGAACAACTAGAAGCTATTGGAGACTCGATCAAAGAAAATGAAATAACGATGAATGGTATTCCAAATTCTTGGGAATCCTTAATCCAAGGAATCTTCTCTAGAAGAAAGTTAACTAAGTTGAGCAGGTTGTGGGAAGACTGTACTCAAGAAGAAGCCAAATTAGAGGCAAGAAAGGAAAAGATAGAGAACAATGAATATCAACTGCTAACAATTCACGCGAGAAAAGGAAAGAACAAGAAAGAAGTTCACTCTCACAAAAGATTTCAGAAGCCTCATAAAAGACAAGATTCTCATAAAGATCTTTCAAGCTTCAAATGCTTCATTTTCCAGAAGATGGGACATATATCAATAAATTATCCCCAAGCAAAATACCAAGATAAAACCAGGAAGTTTAAGAGGCATCATGCTCACTTCATAGGAGAAGATGAACCTGATCGAAAAAGAACAAAAGAAGATGATCTAGATGAACTATATCTTTTGTGATATAGGACTTAGAGCTTCCAAAGCACTTGATTCATATCAAGTGATATTGATAGCTATATCTCATTTCCTTCCACACTAAAACTTTAAGAAGTAAAAAAACAAGAAATTTTTGTATCAAGAAGGTCAAGTACAAGTTGTCATAACAAATGCACACTCCAGGTATGCACCCTTCATATTTGATTTCAGTTTTAAGTTTATTAAACATTAGATTTTATGCATTTTTATCTTATCTTGTTGGATCATTATCCCTGGTACGAGAATCCAACAAGGTCTCATTTAAAAATCAAGAAATAGTTTATGTGCTCGGGGGTGGCATATGTAAATGCATATGGTTGGGTGACAATGATGTGACATTGTCTATGGGAAAATGAGCACATTAGAATAGAACTCACAGTGTTTTGCAGTTTCCCGATGAGAAGACCTCGTCAATGGATAATGAAGCCACCTTGATAGGAAGCATAATTCATTTGAAGTCTAACTCAGATTTTCATATTAAGACTTGGTATCCAACACCAAGTATATCCTACAGAGACTATGAAGTTATTGTATACTCAGAAGAAGTCAAGGCTCAAAGGGAGCAAGCATGACAATCCCTATATTTGAGATTGAGTTACCCCCAGTGCTAGATGGTGCAGATTGAACATTATTCAAATCATCAGGAAAATTTAGTAGAGCTAGAAAGGCCTATCCAAAACCATTGCAACAATCAGGAAGATACCAACATGGTCCAGTGACACTTTGCAAGATGAAAAGCCATATAACATTGATGAGCCATATCATATGGAGCAAATGGCTCCGAACATTATATAGACTCGGAGGGAGTCAAGCTTCAGAGGGAGCATGAAGACTCAGAGTGAGCCTAATCTCAGAGAGGATCAGATGGGAAAAAGATACATCTTCCGGGATTGATAGACAAATTCCATGAGTTGAGAAGACTAGATTGTAGCTTCAGAAACTTCTAGAAGATGTAAAATCTCCTGGGAATATTCCATTGTTTCTGTGACATAGGAAGAAGCCAATTAGAAGGACTAGGATATGGATTTTTCCTTGAGACCAGAAGGGAAGTCAGTGGTGACTTCCAAGATTGATATAGCAGATCAAGCATATTGTAGATAACTATATAAAGATTTACAAAGCCTAATTTGTATCCAGAGGATTTTCCCAGCAAAAGGGAGAAGACTACGATGAGACACTTTCTCCAGTAATCAAAAGAAGTATTTATAGAACAACAATGATCCATTAAAATAGGTCGATGAAATATGAGATTCAAAGGGAGCAAATTGTTATTGTGATGGAGTACAAGAACTACTCTAAGAGTTCAAAAGACACAGTGAGAATGGAACAGTCATTCCCAGTTTCAGAAAAAGCAACTGCAGGTGTAGAGTCCTAGTTCCAGAAGGAACAATAACATGAGAGTGAAGGGCATACTCTTTGACAATGAGACATATAGTGCTTTGTAGAAAGCACATAGAGCCAACACATGATTGTGCATATTAAATTGCAGTTGAGCAAGTGTACCAGGTTGATACAATGTGATGTGAAGATTTGGTTTGAAGAACACAAGGACATATATATGTTTTGCAGTGAAAGACATGTTCACTTGATTATGGAAAAACATGTGATGAGGTACCTAAAGGGTACAATCGATTATGGACCCATATATATATTGGATTATGAGATAAGATTTGCAGGGCTACACATATTCAGATTGGGAAGGAAGTGTCATAGACCGAAAAAGTACATCCAGATATTGGTTTAGTATGGGATCAACTGTGATCTCGTGACTCAGTGAGAAGCAAACCTATATGGCACTAGTTTCCGCAAAAGCATAGTACGTGGCAACATGGTCAGATTGTGGCGAAGCAGTGTAACTTCATAAGTTGATCGCAAATTTTTTTGATATGGAGTTGAAGGAAACCTATATCTTTTATGACAACCAACGTTGCATAAAGTTGTCAGTGAACCCTATGAGTCATGACAGTGAACCCTATGAGTCATGACAAGTCCAAGCATATCGAGATCAAATACCACTATGTCCGACACATGGTACAAAAGGGAGTAGTAAGACTCCAGTATATTGCCACCGACGAACAAGTAGAAAATGTGTTGACTAAGCCCCTGTCCATAATTTCAAGCTTAGAGTGATCCAGAAAGACTTCCCCAGTAGTAGGAAGTGATGTGTTCCCCAGTAGCGGGAACTGATGTATTCCCTAGTAAAGGGAAGTGATATGATCTCCAGTATAGGGAAGTGATGTGATCCCCAATAGAGGGAGGTGATGTGATCCCTAGTAGAGGAAGGTGATGTGATTCCCAGTAGAGGGAAGTGATGAGCTACCCCAGCACAGGTTGGTAACCCCAACGTAGGCTGGTATGCTACCCCAACACAGGTTGGTAACCCCAACGCAGGTTGGTACGCCCAATGTAGGTTGTTAACCCCAACAAAGGCTGGTACGCTACCCCAACACAGGTTGGTAACCCCAACACAGGCCGGTACGCTACCCCAACGTAGGTTGGTAACCCCGACATAGGCTGGTACACTACCCCATCACAGGTTGGTACGTTAACCCAGCGCAGGTTGGTAACCCCAACACAGGATGGTATGCTACCCCAACGCAGTTTGGTAACCCCAACACAAGATGGTACACTATCCTAGCACAGGTTGGTAACCCCAACGTAGGCTGGTACGTTATTCCAGTGAAAGTGCAGAAACTTCATATGATATATAGATTCGTGATTGACAATAAGACTATGGCCAAGTATGCAGAAGTGCAGAAGCAGTGATGTTGACCATAACAAGAAGAATACCTTCCTTGCTAAGAGTGAGTGTTGAAGATTGAGTAGCTTTAGAAGATATCCTTATTGTATTTGACCAAGACAAACCCTACAAAATGTTATTATATTATATTAAGACGACCCTATTTTTCCTTTGTAAAAGTCGTCCCTATTGTGCCTTGACAATTAAATGTAATTTAATTTGGGAAAAGAGACAGGTCATCCTAGACCTAATTTATGGAGGCCATACCACTATTTATAAGGGAGGCTAGTGCCTCAGTTGATTCACTCACTTATGAGCTCCGCAACAAGAGAAAAAGTGTGCAAGTCTTGGAGGAGAAGTTGTTGCAACTAGGGGTGACGTCAAGGAGAATTTTTGATCTATCTATTGCTATCTCTTGGTTAAGTGATGTGCTACTCTTCCTAGTGAAGGAGTAGAGGAGGATCTTCTGCTTTGTTAGTTCTCTCTTGAGAGAATTACTTTTCTTGGTTGGCTAATCTATATTGAGGAAGTTTGTTGGGTTTTCTCTCCCTAGAGGGTTTCCCGGGATAATCTTTGTGTCTCTCTTGTTTTTGTGATTGTCTCTCTTTCAGTGATCTTATATATATAGCTAATGTGCTAAATGATTAATGAAGAAGAACCATAACTGCTAGTTGTATAAGTAAAATATCAACAATTGCAACAACAATCAATGATATATATATCAACACATAAAAGATAATAGGAGCTGCAAAATAGGTGCTAAAGTCTAATTGAATAAGCAAGAGACAAGCTAGTAAAGACTAGTTTAACTCAACGATGATAGAGCAAGACTTTAGCACAAAAGAAAGGTTGTCACAAAAAGGATTACTGCAGTGATATTTATCATCCTGATGGTTGTAGCAAACCAAGCCTTATAACAGAAATTTCAACCAATGAAAATCACTTCAAACTAGCTCAAAAAGTGTGTTAGGGTTAGTAGTTTGTTAGGGCAAAGTTATAGCCAATTCCTAGGGTTAGTTTAGGATTTATCAAGGGTTAGAGGGTTATATTTCTGCAGTCGTAATGGTTGTAGGTTAGTTTTGTGACAACAACAAGTTATAGTGGGTGAAAGAGGATGCCTTAATTAGGCAAGATAGCCTAGGGTTCAAGGAACAATGTCTAAGTGAGAGAACTTCAAAACATCAACTTTTCACATTTGCCAATGCAACATTTTATTTCTCTAATGCAACGACTAGTGCCTTTGATTATAGGTTAATGTGGTCATAAGAAAGAGCTAGAGCTACTACCTCCTTGGGGGTATAAATCCTCTTATTTCCCAAGGCAAGTAACCTAGATAGGGTTTAAATCTAAGGGGTGTATATCCTTATACTTCCTTACAAACCCTTGCAAAACAATAATTCTATGCTTAAAATTATGGTTGGGCTAAAGTAGGGGTCTATGCACTTATGCTCCCTACCTATCCTTAGCAACAATCAACCATGAGCTTGAATTACAAATGATAGCAAATAAGTAAAATACCTTACCAATCCAAATAGCAACAAGATAAACCATAAGATGTCAAGATAAACCACCACAATATCTAGAAAAAGACCTCCAAGAGATAGTGCATCATCATCATGTACTCCATAACCAAAGAAATCACCACACCATAGCACAAGAGAACAAAAAGCTCCAATGTAGTGAAAATTTCAGTCCAATACTTCTCACAATGGGAGACTTATCATTCAAAATGAGATTTCATCATCTCCATTTATACAAAATGTTTATCACATAGTTTGTCCACATTAGAAAGGGTAAAACATAAGATAAGGGGTCCAAAAACCTTATCTTACCCCTTGTAACAAAATAATATTAAACAATTCCTCTTAAAATTCACTTTTACACAAAAGAAACCCTAGAATAAGGTGACATAACCCCTTTAGGGGACTTTTTGGCACTTTGAAGAAGTCGTTGGAGTAGTAGATGCATGACTAGGCCTCCAAAGGCCACTTTCCACTCATCCACATCCTCTCTTGATGGTATTCAAGCCTCCTTCCTTCGAAACATGCCACATTTCATCAAGTAACACCTTCACCACTAAACCTTAGCCCTCTAGGTGACGCCAAGCCTCCAAAAGTGATGTTTTGCCTCTCCTATGTAAAACATTTAGCATGTGAGGGATAGGTCATGTCATCCATGATGTATTCTAGGCCTGCAAAGGAAAGTCATTTTGATTCGTCATCTGGGCCCTTGGCATCCAACCTGTGGGCTTCAGACCCCATGGAAGCCCAAGCTGGGCTTGTTCCTTCAAAAGTGTCCACCAACTAGGTCCTGCAAAGATAAATAAGCACTCCCTCCAAGGATCTCAAGTCAAAATATCATGGTGAGTAAATCAAATCAATAAATGTGCCACCTAAGCATGTGCATCAAATATTACCCAGTCAAACAAGTAAGTGCTCAAAGACATTATGCAACTTGCCAAGCTTGGGTATGGGAGGCCCGACGAGGTGTCCTATTGGGTAAATATTTCCCTAGGTCAAGGAGTGTTTCCCAAGTGATCCCTCTCTAGGCCATGTGAAGTAGATGAAGTGGTTATGGATCAAGACTCACTAGGCATGAGGTTCATGACATACAAGGGGTTGTAGTGTCTCATTCATGGGTGCCTTTGTAGAGGGTGTGTGGAAACTTCATTTGCAATGCACTTTTTCTAAGCCCATCTTCTTGCCATTCTTTGTTTCTTTCATGTTTTAAGGAATGAGTTGAAGGCCACTGTCCTGGCATGCTGTCCAGGTAATGACAGTGTCACTCACAAATACCTCATGAAAAAGAGAAGGTTGGCTAGTGATGAGATCCTCTTTCTCTCAATTGTGTAACTAAGAGCCACTACCCTGGCTTGGTGACCAGATGATGGTAATGTCATACTGCTAGATATAGATGATCATGATAGGCTGACTCATGATAAGAACTCCTATCCTCCAACTAACCCCTTAAGCATTCATTGTCTTTTATTCTTGTAGGTCCCCCTTTTCTTACAGATAAGTGTTTCATTGCTTTCTCGGGGGATCCCTGGGTGAAGCATCTAGAAGGTTTATGTATATGCTTTTATATTTTTATCCAGCAAAAATCCCTCTGGGCCTTCATCCCCTTCTTCCCACGGAATGAGGGACAACCCCTTCTTGGGTCAGTACACCCTAAAATCCCAAGAGACAAGGAAATGGGGGTTTTAGGTGATGGAAATTGGTAAGTATGGTTGGGAATGGTACAATGGCTCTTCAAAGGAGTTCCTAGTAGAAAAACAACTCCCGAGGAAGACCACTTAATAGGTCACAATGTCAACCACCAAGGTGAAACGAGGCAAAAGACATAATGTCCAAGCATATGTCATGAAATCTAAAGCAGTATAAGATACAACATACTCAAAATGCCTCAAATATTGAAATGACGCTCACCATAATACCTGACTTGTACCTCATGGAGCAAGGCCCAATTCCTTTTGGAAGCCAGTTGGTGTGGTGGATGCACTGACAATGGATCAAATGTGGTGATGGAGCGGGCTTCTGTATGTGCAAGTGGACAATGTTGGTCACGTAGTCTCTCGACACTCCATATCTGCAACCTGAGGGCCTCAAGACCCAATCTACTTAGTTATCCCATAAAATGGGGATAATAATGCCTTCACTCAATTTCCATAACTCTTCTAGATCTAAAATTTAACAATGCTCAATAAAACTCATCAAAGGATGCATTCTATTTACTTCCTCTACTTCTTCTTTAGGAATACATTTTCTCTCTGAGCCTTCAACTTTTCCAAATCCATGACTTTCACTAGAATCGACCTTGGACATGTGCATCACTACACGTTTCCTCTAAACATGAAGACATAACATAACACTTGCTAAAGGAAACAACATGTTTTCTTCACAACTCCCTTCAACACGTTCATCTTCTATTCCTTTAGAGTCATTCTAGTCCTTTGACTGATTCCTCTTCAACAATGTTTTTCTTAGCAAAGAAAAACAAAACTCTATTCTACTTCCTTCATTGCTTCCAACATATCTAATTTCATTTAAATATCTTCCTCCTTCTGAGCCATTCCTTTTGCACTTTATTTCTTGCATGACATTCTTTCCTCTTGCATTCCACCCTCATACACAAGTAATCATCTAATTTTTCAACAATGATCAAATCTCTGATTGATTTCCCTATCTCACATTCATCCATCAAATGTATTGTACAAACAAAATGTGTATCCTTCAATTAATTATGAATTAACATCAAATCTTGTTGGAAAATTGGACCATACCTTCCCCATTAATCAATTTCAAATTTGCACTATTCCAAAAAAAAATAAATTACAATTTCAAAATTACCTAGACAATATATCCATCCATGATCTTCATCAATATCCTTTATTTCTTCATCAATATCATGTTGTGTTGGATCATTCTACTTCCTCCCTAAATGGAACATGTATCAACATCTTCTTTACTTCTTAATTATTGTTGCACTAAATTAGAACCAATATTTCCTTTCACCCGTGTCTCTTCTTGAACACTATCTAAGAAACAGATTTAAAAATACTCATTACCTACCTCAAAAAAATATCATCAACACTATTTGTTTCAAGGAGGCTAGCTTTCGAACATCTTAATTCAAAATTTCAACCTTTAACAATTTCAATTTGATCCATAACAACCATACCTATCACATCTTCTTCATTCAATTTCTCTAATTGGTTGTCGATTGTTTCTTCGTGGACTTCAATTATCCTTTGATCATTCACTAATTAGGTGTTAATGGAATTTACCAACCTTCTTTTCCACGACATCTTCATAACCTTCAAATTGATCTTATTCAATATCTCTTTTGTTCTCATCTCCTACTTGATTTATGGTCTCAATTCTTCATTTGTCATCTCCAGCTTGTGTATCAATAGTGTTATGGCATAAGTTGTAGGTTGTGCAAAGCCCGACCCAACCAAGGAACAATTACTAAAACTATGGAATCCTACACCCAATGTCAGCTCGATGTAGGTCCCGTACTTCAAGGGTGACTAGGTCACTCTAGGGAGGCGATCTCGGTGACCCTAGGGGGATTGAGACAGATATGTAAGGAACTGGAAATGGAGCCCCTATAAGTCAAGTCTAAATGGAAAGGAAAATAGGGAGAGATGTCTTACAAGTTATGCAATGTCTGCCCCATAGGTATAGTGATTTTTCGGATGATTATACCTGCCCGAGACATGAGAAAGCACACCTTGCAAAAATATATGTTAGTCAGACTCAACAAGTTAAGCTTTCTGTCCCTAATTTGCAGAAGTATATGACAGTATAAATCAGCAAGAAGAAGATACTATAAGCTGCTCAATAAATTCTAAGGATCAAGTGTAAAATGCAAGAGAAAAACTAGCTTGACTAGCTAAACTCACAGTGAACGAACTAGTACTCTTAGCATAAAAGATAAGGCTGTTGTAAACACTTGTCTGCAGAAAATATATCAGTCTTATGGCTGTAACATTCAATGTATTACAGTGAGAAAATCAGCCACTAGAATCCCCTCAAACTTTTCCAAAAAGTGCAGTAGCACTAGGAGAGTATAGGT
>ML815290.1:47720-64771 GCA_009831015.1 Picea engelmannii
AGTATCCCTTAGATGAGGACGCCCTAGTGGCTGTGAGGTGCCCAAGGCACAAGGAAGAAAATCCACTTTTGCAAGAAGTAAAAAGACCGAAATTCATGTTTCCCAATGCAATAATTTATTTCTCGAATGCAACAATTTAATGAATAGTGCCTTTACTATTGGGTTAATGGAGTGACAAGGAGCTTAGAGAAGCTACCTCCTTGGGGGTGTAAGTCCTTTTACTTCCAAAGGCAAGTTTCTCTAAGCTAGGGTTTAAGCTAAGAGGGTGTATGCCCTATACTTCTCTTAGCAAACCCTTGTCAATGAATGAGATGAAGAAACAATGGTGAAGACTATGGTGGGGGTGTATGCCCTTATACTTGAATAAAATGATAGCAAAAGAGTAAAAACCATACCAAGATCAAGAGAGATGCTAAGACAATCCACCATAAGAGCTATAAATTAAACTTCCAAGACTAGCGCATCACTTCTTTCATTAACCATTCACAACCATAGCCATACATAAGTGCACAAGAGATAAAAGAGCTAAGGGGGCCGAAATTTCAGACCAAGTCCTCTCACAAGAGGAGAGTTGTGTTTTAAAATGAGATCGTGTGATCTCTATTTATACAAAAATTAACCAACATGGCTTATCCATAAAATAAGGAGTAAAACACAAGATTAGGGGTCAACAACCCTGATCGTGCCCCCTTAACACAATAATATTAAACAATTCACTTAAAATTGCATCTTTTGCACAAATTAAAGCCTCATCTAGGATGACGTCACCCCTTTAGGGGACGTTTTGCCACTTTGAGGAGGTTGTTGGTGTTGGAGAAGCATGGAAGGGCCTCCCAAGGCCATGTGTCAAGCATCCATATGATCTCGTCTCGGTGGAAACTCTCTTCTCCTGAAAACATCCAAGTGCAATTGAGTGGCACCTCACCACCAAGCCCTAGCCCCCAATATCATAACGACATGCTCAAAAGTGGGACGTTTTTCCCCTCCTGGGAAAATCATTTAGCAAGCAATGGGTGGGCTAGGTCATCCAAGTCATCATCAAGGGCGTTTAATTCATCTCTCTTTCATATGGCATGCAGGCCCCTAGCATCCAACCTGTGGTCTTGTAGCCCCATGGAAGCCCAAGCTAGGCTTGTTCTCCCAAAACTGTCCACCAACTAGGTCCTACAAAAACAAATGGACACGCCCTCCAAGAATCTCAAGTCATAACATCATGATAAGTGGATCAAGTCAATAAATAAGCCATCTAAGCATGTGCATGAAAGATTTCTATATCAAACAATTAATAGCTCAAAGTCACTATGCAACTTGTCAAGCTTAAGTATGGGAGGGTTAGCGAGGTGTCCTATTGGGTAGATCTTTCCCTAGGCCAATGAGAGCCTCCAAAAGGTCCCTCTCTAAGCCATGTAGAGTGTATGAGGTGGACGGGGTCAAGACTCAATGGGCATAGAGCTCATGACATACTAGGGGTCATAGTGTCTCATTCATGGGTGCCTTTGTAGAGGGTGTGTGGTACCTTTGTTCACAATGCACTTTTTCCAAGCCCATTATTTTCATTTTATCTGTCTTTCTTTTATATTTTCTTTAGCACAAGGAGAGGTTGAAGGTCATTGCCCTAGAGTGGTGACTAGATGGTGGCAATGTCACCCACAAATGCCTAATGGAAATGAGAAGGTTGGCTCATGATGAGACCACCTTTCTCTCAGCCATGCAACTGAGAGTCACTGCCCTAGTTTGGTGACCAGATAATGACAGTGTCATACCACTAGACATCCATGGATGTGATAGGTTAGCTCATGATGAGACCTCTTATCCTTCAATCTACCTTTTAGGGATTTAGTTTTTATATTATGAATCCCCTTTCTTTCAAAGATAAGCGTTTTATTTCTTTCTTGGGTGATCCTTGGGCGAAGCATCTGGAAGGTTCACATATGGCTTGTATATTCTACCCAACACCATCCCCTCTGGGCCTTTAGCCCCTTCTTCCCATAGAATGAGAGACAACCCTTTCTTGGGTCAATACACCCTAAAATCCCAAGAGATAAGGAAACAAATTGGAATAATGATGGAAAATGGTAAGTATGGCCGGGAACGGTATGATGGCTCATTAAGGGATTTCCCAGTAGCAAACCCATTCCTAAAGAAGACCACTTACTAGGGAACAATGTCAATCACCAAGGTGAAGCAGGGAAAAAGGCATAATATCCAAGAACATATCATGAAATCTAGAGCAACCTAAGATACAACATAATCATGAAATCTAGAGCAACCTAAGATACAATATAATCAAATGGTTTAGGTATTGAAATGATTCTCACCATAATATTGACTTGTACCTCATATAGCAAGGCCCACTGCCTTCCTGAAGCCAACTATGTGTGGTGGATGGCATCTGTAAACCCATGACCATCTATGGCGGTGAGTGGTTTTTCCATCTGTGAAAAGTGTAATGTTGGTCATGTAGTCTCTCAACACTCCATATTTGCAACCTGAGGGCCTTGAGACATCATCTCCTTAGTTATCCACAAAATGGGGATAACATCTAGCTCCTACTTGGGGACATGTGCTCGTCGTAGAGTGCATGAGAACTGCAACATCTCATGGTAGACCTGTGCCTGCAAGTAAACATCAAATTGTCAAGTGCGAGATGGCCTACTCATCCTTGTTCTCATATGATCATATCAAAATGTACTAAACTAGAAAATAAAATTTTGAAAAAATTCTAAACTAAGCATGAAATCAATATGCAAGTAGAGCATAATGAAAATGAAATGCATTTAAACTAGTATGAACAATCAAAATGCAAATGCAGGGAATCAAAATGACTTACCTACTTACTTGGGGACTTGGGCCCTAAAGATCACGTGCTAGATGATGTCAAGTGAAGTCATACAACCAATGCAACCATCTAATCCTCTCATCAAAGTATCTCCCCCTGTGTTTAATCATATAATACAACAAATATAAGTCAAGCACATAATAATCATGAGTATAAACAAACATATAATCGATCATGATATAAAACTCATGAAGATGGGTGGGAGGGAGGAAGTCCCGCTGGAAGGAAAAACCATTAGCCTGATCATCCTGCCTGAAAGTGTAGCCACGAGAATGATCAATCCATCTTTGAAGGGTGCTACTATATGTAGACGAAGGCTCATCTTCATCCATGCACAAAGACTCACTACTTGTCGAAGACTGAGAGGAAATGAGAGATCAAAATAATACTGCATGGTCTCTTGGAGAAGAGGGTAAGAGGTAAGGAACAATCTCAGGTGTAGAAAAACACCGCTTGTTCCCCTATGAATCTCCATGGAAATCCCCAAGATGAAAATACTTTTGCTTTGAAGAATGAATCTTTGACTGCTCTGAGGTGGCCACGTCCTGGTATTCCTCAAAATCCGAGCACAACGATTGGAAGTCTTCATAAAACAAATATGCATCCTCCAAAGGGTGTGTACCAAAGGATGACCGAGGATCCCTTTGAGTATGTTGTGACAAGTCATCTTTGAAGGGGTGGAACAAATTTGTAACCATATCATCACCAGGCTGCAAAGCATCTAAATTATATATATATGAGGACCAATCCTCCGATGATGAAAACTCAACCCCTTATGTCGAAGAGCCATTCTCAATGTCATAGATGGGATCTCTATCAATAATGAAACAACCCACAACCCATCTACATCTCCGAGCTTGTATGAAATCATCAATGTGTTCATCAATTATATCCAAGGGTTGTTCCATGAATTCATTTGCACCATAGGATTTGATCACTTCCTCACAAGACTGGATAACTTCATTTTCTTCAAAAGGGAAAGTAGATAACAAAGTCTCATTCAAGCCTTCAACAAGAGAAACTTCATCGAGATCCTTTTGGAATTTTTCTTCATTTTCATAGTCATGGAATAAAGCATCATCAAAGTTCTCAAAAGGATTATAACTCATCATGTTCTCTTCTTGATGTGTAGGAGGAGCAAAGGTTTGTATGTCCTCATCAAGTGGGAGAGAAGATACTTCATCTTCATATGCACGAGGAGAACAAGCCTGAATGATATCATCTTTTTCAAACGGGAGCAAGGACACCAATGTATCTTCATCTGGGTGTTGTATTTCATCTGGATCTTCATCATCCTCAAAAGGTTCAAAGAACTCACCATCTTTATCTTGATCTAAGACGATTTTATAGAGTTCCTCGGGCATGAAGAGTCGTTCATCATCACTTGGGAAGCCTTCTTGGTATCCATACTCCTCGGTTAGAGCATCGTATAATGAAAATGTTCCAAAATATGCAATGATCGCTTCCCAAGCTAAAATTTGGGTAGGCATTTTCTCATAATCTTCTATGATGGTGTCAAGCTCCTCTTTTCTTTGTTGACAAAACTTAACCAGAAAGTCCTTATCAGGGCAAAGTCTCATTAGTTGTTCAAAAAATGTGAAATCTTCATCTCTTCTTCGCTTGAGACGTTCAAAATTTTCCTCATTGGTGTTGTCAACTTCTTGTTTTTCAACTGTCATTTCAACAAACTCTGGAAGAAGCATTCCTATCAAGCATTCAATAGGATCAAGGTCAAAACCTTCTCTTGAAAAGGCATCCTCCAAGTCTTGAACAATATCTTCAAGACTTTGAGCTTCTAGTCCCCAATGCTTAAGGAACTCTCTAATGAGGATCGTCAAAGAAGATATGCTCCTTGGCTTACAAGAATGTCTGATCCAATCTCTTTGTTCTCTTCCCAAGGATAGTAGAACAATCACAAGCTCACATCCTCATGTTGTGCGTTCAAAAATGAGATGGCTCTAACTAACTCAACAACATGCGGTATGGCTGACAATGGATTACCATCCAAGTTTGGGAGAAGGTTGAATTGGTTAATTGGGCATGTTAGCGTCGAAAGTCACTCCTGGATTGCTTGCAGGAGCAGAGCCCGACGCCCATCAGTTTATGTCACGATTTGTTTAATGGGGTGATCAATGGAGGTTAACTCAAAACAATGTGGTTCTAACTCCGAAACTAGGCCAGGCATGCATGGACAAGTGAGGTCTTCAGTAACTTCAGACAGTGAGTTGTAGTAAGGGTGAGTAGGGGGAAGACTTGTATAGGAGAACTGCAAAGGTCTGCTGTAACATCGAGTTCCTAACAGACTGTAGAAGAAGACATTTAAATGCAAGATCTTCTTACATTCAGACGCAGAAAACTAGAGAAAACAATAATGCCACAATAAATCCTTTATCATAACATAATTTCCATAATTCGTGCGAATCAGTCGAACACGAACTCTCTTAGCATAAGACGAAAACCAGATGGAATGAGAAGGTTGTCTATCATTAAGCAAGAAATCTTACATATAGATGCATAACCAGAGGACTAGAGTGTGTTAAAACTTTACAATAGGGAGCTTCACTCTACCATCGATACCTTCAAAATACAAAAAACTGAATACATATACTTGGGCGGAGTTGCCCAACAGAGGCGCGCTCGCCCTCCAAGGCGTAGCGTCTCTTCAATTAGTCTTCGGGCAGAAGTCCTTCGCCAGACGTTTCCTTAACTGCGCATGGCTCCTGCAGGGGGGAGTAGCTGAGCCAGTAAATGTTGATTTAGCGTTTGCAGACCTCCCCTGGCCAGTCGAGGACTCGGCATGGCTTCTTTAAAGAACTGGGTACACAGGACCCTCTCGAGCAGACCGCTTGCCAGACCTTCCATACCTTATACTTAATGTATGAGGAGAGGTTTCACCCACCCCTTCTTGCCTCATTAACTTCAAGCGAAGGCTGAGAGCAGTATTGTATCAGATGGTACCTGGAGATCGAGACGATCCTCTCGGCGGCTGGATTCGGCGCCTTTGGCCCCTTTCGGCACAGCTCCTTTCTTTTCCAAGTGACCACGGGCTATGACTGCGTGCTTATCCCCAAAGCGCTTTCGGCGTTCGCGATCGGAAGGGGTTAACCCTTGCTCCTTGAAATTGCGATGAGCGAAACGCCGAGGCGGCTTTAATCTGGCGCCACGTGCCCTTTGGATCTAATGGTTCCGAACTCTCCCAACAATGTTGTGGGCCCCAGGTCCTGAATTCTCTTGTCATATCGTGCATCAGGAAAAGATGGAGCTGCTTCTTGCGTTTCGAAGTTGCGATAGGCGAAAAGGCGAGGGGCCTGATCGCGCGCGCCAGGTGTCCCATTTAGATGGACAGCTGAAACTGTTCCTCAATATTGTGGGCCCGCCTTTTAAAAGTGCTTTTTATTTCGCGATTCGCGAGTCGGAGACCCTTGGCTCCTTTTCTTCAACTCCCGCTTCCCGGGACGGCGACATGGGTTGGGCCCCCTTTCTGGTCAGCGTACTCCTCATGTGACCATTGGCTAGGGTCCAAGTACTAGCACCTCTCGCTACTCGTGACCTCGCGAGTAGAGCATCAAACTTTGGCATCCTCCCTTCGCGAAGTCCCGAGACACGATGGTCAACGCCGGTTGACCTTCTCCGAACACTTTTTGCAACTCGCAATCTCACGCAACGAAAAGACATAGTCCGTCCTCCGAACTCACGAACCCCGAACTTGAGAAAAAGCATTGCGCTTGAACCGCTTGCGATCAACGGCCCTCGTAACTTCGCGAGTGCCTCCCAAAGGATTCTGACCGTCGATTTCCTTAAAACTTTAAGCACTATCTTTGACGAGACTTGGTTAATCTGCGATTGCCCATCCTTCGCTGTTCTGCTCTTTCGTTGAAGAATGAGATGCCCACTCTCTTGATTCTAAGTCCGAAAAGGACTTCTTTTATGCGCTGCGCTTGGGCGCTCCTCGAGCAACCTGCAGACCTGTGTATCCCGATACCAAAGACAAGAAATGTTGCTAACATTAGGCTCCATGGGGGATAGAGTCATCAATGTGATGCTCTAAGGACTCATTTTGCAGTTCCAGTGCCTTGCTGATGGGCTATGGAGTCATTTTACTAAGCCGAAACAATGAAGTAAAAGAAAAGAACAGAAAGGAAAATATTTACATAACATAGGAGCCACTGAAGGCTCAGACAAAATATTTTTTAAGAAAATGCCCATTTACTGGGCTACTGAAAACTTCTTTGCCTTCCAAATCTTGTAGCCAATACGTGTTATTTGAGAAGACTTCGGAGATTCTGAAAGGCCCAATCCATAGGGCTTCAAATTTGCCGTGCTTGCCCTTGTCTTGCTTAGGAGCATCCCATTTCAGTACTAGGTCTCCTATTCGGAACTCCTCCTTCTTGGCCTTCTTATCAAAGACCTGCTTGATCCTTCGCTGATGGTCCTGAATTCTGATCATTACCTGCTCTTTGGCCTGTTGGACTTCTACCAGCTGATGAATTCTTCGGATCATATCATTGGGCTCTTCGCGATAATCCTGGAAGAATTTTGCTACGAGAATGGCCAGCTGAGAAGGGAAGACAGCTTCTACTCCGTATACCAGCTGGAAAGGGGAGGTGCCTATAGATCTCTTTGTAGTCACCCGATCAGCCCATAGAGCGAATTTCAGTTTTGAATTCCAAGCCCTTTTGTTGTCCTCCAATAATCTTTTGATGATACTTATGAGACTTTTATTGGAGGATTCTACTAAACCATTTCCCTGGGGATAGTAAGGAGTGGAGTGAATCAGTTTGATTTCGAATTGCTCACAGAACTTAACCAGTGGCTCAGCCTTGAATGAGGTTGCATTATCTGTAACGATCTTCCTTGGGCAAACGAATCTTGTGATGAGGTCTTCCAGGAATCCAATTATTACCTTATGGGAGGCAATCCTGGTGGGGATAGCTTCAATCCATTTAGTAAAGAAGTCTGTGGCAGTCAGGATCCATCTGTGCTGCCCACTGGAAGCATGGTGGATTTCTCCAATAAAATCCAGGCCCCATTGCCAGAAAGGTCCCGAAACAACTACAGGCTGTAAAGGCAGAGACTTGAGCTGCTGCTTTCCTAAAAATCTTTGGCATGTGATACATGCTCTAACTCCTCTATGGACATCAGCGAACAAGGTGGGCCAGTAGTACCCAGCTCGGAGAATGCTGTGAGCTGTAGTCTTCCAGGAATGGTGCCCTCCACACAGGCCACTGTGAAATTCAACCATGATCCTGTCGGCCTCTTGTGGATCCATACATTTTAAAAGCATCCCCGGGGGGTCCTTCCAGTATAAAATCTGATCAATAAGGCAGTACCTGACTGCCCGGAGCTTCAGAGCTCTCGCTTTGTTCCTTTGCAGGCCATCTGGGGGCCTCAACTCCTGCAGAAAATATATGACATCCTTATACCAAGGACATCGAGCCAATGGGGGCTCTCTTTGAGGGTCTATTTCAAACAACCAACCCCGTTGAATTCCTGAGCATTCGTTCATGAAACTTACCCCCAAAGCTTGGCAATTGGCTTCAGCCAGCAGCTTGGCCAAGCCTTGACCTTTGATCAATTTGGTAGGCCTTATTTCCAAGTCAAACTCCAGGATCTTGGCTATCCATTTACTTCTCCTTCTGTCTATGTCGGGCTGTACCAGGATGTCCTTCACAGAGGTCGAAGGAACATAAGCGGTCACCTTTGAGTGCAAGACATAGACTCTGAAAGCCTTGAGAGCTTTCACTAAAGCATAGGCCTGTTTCTCCATGATTTCATACCTAACCTCTACATCCCTTAATGCCCTGCTGAAAAAGGCGATAGGCTGCTCTCGCCCTTCCTCATTTCTCTGCAACAAGACCGCCGCTACTATATCGCAAGAGGCAAAAGAGAAGATTAGGAAGTCTTTCGAATAGTCAGGACTGATCAGCACTGGTGCCTCAATCAATGCCCTCTTTATTTGGACAAAATATTCCCTGGGTTCGGTGGTCCATTTCACTTCATTTCCCTTCTTGAGCATGGCTATGATGTGTTTCACTAGCTCAGCGAAATTCGAGACGAATCTCCTCAGAAAATTAATCTTCCCCCAAAAGGCTTGAACTTCCTTCTTCGAACTGGGAAGTGACAAGGTTCGAATTGCCTCTACTCTGCTAGGATCAATCCTTACTCCTTTTGCTGATACTATATGGCCTAGTAGCTTCCCTTCCTCCATAGCAAACAAAGATTTCTTGGGGTTCAGGGAAAGGTCGAATCTTCGACATTTTGAGAAGACTTTCCTCAGGTGACAGCAGTGCTCTTTATCGGACCTTGAGAAGACTGTTATGTTGTCCAGATATATCACCACATACTTGTCTTTCTCCCCGATGAAGGCTATGTCCATGGCTCGCTGGAATGTTGCTCTTGCATTCATCAGTCCGAATGGCATTTTGGCATACATGAATGTGCCCCAAGGAGTGGTGAAGGCCATTTTTTCTCTGTCCTCAGGCATGACCGATATCTGATTATAACCAGAAAAACCATCGATCATGGAGATCCTAGATGCATCGGTTACGCTCTGCAATATGTGTTCCATGTTGGGTAGGGGATAATTGTCTTTCTTTGAGCTCCTGTTCAGGTTCCTAAAGTCGACACAAAGCCTGATCTCTCCACTTTTCTTCCTTACCGGAACCAAATTGGCTACCCATTCGGAATATCTCAGGGGGACGATGATCTGGGTCTCCAACAACTTCTTTACTTCTTTCTCCATAACAGGCAACAACATGGGATTTATCTGTCTTAGCTTCTGCCTAAACGGCTTAGCCTCTTCCTTCAGTGGGATCTTGTGTTCCATGACGGGTGTATCATATGTCTTGAGGTCTTCGTAAGTCCATGCGAACACATCAGCGAATTCTTTCAGCAACTCAGCATATTCGGCCCTCTGTTCTGTGGTCAAACTTCTTGACAGCTTGACAAACTTAGGCTCCTTCGGTGTGCCAATGTTGCACTCGGTTGTATCAGTGTCTTCATCTGAAACCCTACCCTTCACTGCCACATCATTCCCGTCGAACAATCTTTCTAAAGGAATAAGTCCCCTTGGGATGTGATTGCTAGGCAGCTGGATAATCTGGTGGTTAGCAATTTTATTTAAAAACACCTCGGGGTGAGGGTTATCTTCTGTGTCAGGATCCTGATCAATGTGCAATGCAAAAAACTCATCAATAGATTGGAGAAACTTCTCGATTTCCAGATCATCCTCGAATACCTTCCAATGTTTGACATTGTCTGGTACAGAGGGCCTATATTTTATCTTAACATCATATTTGACCATAGGTAGTTGGGGGACCTTGAACTGGCTAGCTGAAACAGCTAAAGAATCGGCCACAGCATTATCCTCCCTTGGAATAAAAGAGATGTTGAAGGCTGAGAAGAAATTGTCAATTAGGTCCCATACCTCATTCCTGTAATTTCTGAGTCGAGGGTGCTTAGCCTGATAAGCGTTTCTGACCTGTTGGACCACCAACTCTGCATCTCCAAACACGGCTACCTCTTGAATTCCCATTTCCCTCGCAGCTCTTAGTCCCAGAACAAGAGCTTCGTACTCTGCCACATTGTTGGTGGTTTCAAATTCTAACTTGTATGACAGAGAAACGGCTTCCTGGGCAAGTGACACAAATAACACCCCAGCACCAGCGCCTTCCCTGGAACAGGCTACATCAAAAAACATTTTCCAAACAGGGGTAATGGAAGGAGGAAGTTCACGAGGAGAGGTGGGCTGCTTTCTGAGTTCAAGAGGAGGTTCAGGGGCATGGGTGAGTTGCAGCAAACTGGAACCTAAATTGGTGTCCAAGGCGAAAATGGGATGGTTGGTAGGATTGGCTTCATCACTGATTATATAGGCCAGTTGGGCTTCCCTATATAGCCTCCTGTGTTCTCCTCCAAACACTGGAATAGTAGCATAGGTGAGATCCATCTGCAAGGTTCCCCCCAGTCTTTTTATCCAAGATCGTGATAACAACATACCGAACTTGGGAGGAACATCAGCCACTACAATATCCATTACCACACTTTTCATGGGCAGTTGAAACAAGGTCACAACCAGGTCCTTAATAACTCCAAGGCACTGAACTCTCCTGGAGTCAAAGGAATAGAGGTCATGGTAGGCTCGGGTGACTTCCAGTCCTAACTCTTCCATGATGGTTTTGGGCATGAGGTTGTGAGAAGCCCCTGAATCCATTAAGTAGTTGTGCAATACCTTGTCATGTATGTTCAGGGAGGTGTAGAAGGGAGGGGATGAATCATCTCTATCTTCTACCATGGGACCTAGGATGATGACAGGCTTTTCATCTTGCAAATTGATGGAGTCTATGGGAAGGTTTGGGACCTCGGACTGTAAGAGCTCGGAGAAGTGTTTTTTGAATTCTCCATGTTTAATTAGCTCGGTGAGGGGCACAGGGATTCTGATCTTTTGAATCTCATGCTCGAAATTAAAAGAAGATGTAGGCTTTGGAATTTCTCTTATTTCAGGAGCATGACTCTGGATAATGGGAGAGAGAGGTTGGGTCTTCTTACCTCTGTGACTGTCTGCTGCTTCATCGACAAGTTTCTCTGTTCTAGCAGGCTGCTCAGGGACATCAGGTGCTAATGTCTTCTTCTTGGAACGCAGATCATACCTGCCTGGGCCGCTACTAGTCTTGTCTCCTTTGCTCAATTCTTTCAGCTGACTGTCCATGAGAGACTCCTCGTATGCGGATTGAGTGAGATGAGGAAAAGAAGGAGTGTCTCCGAAGCAATGGATTTCAGGATTGAGCTCATCTGTTTCCCCTTCTTCCCCTTCGGCCACGAAATTGTTTTGGAAGGGGGCTTGAATCTTCTGGTCTTCTCTGTCTCTTCCCCTTTCTCTTTGCACATTCGAGGGAGTAAAATTGTTCGGCCCCCTGAAACCTCCTTTTTTTTCGACGTTCTGAGGGCCCTTGTAAGCTTGCCTCCCCTCGACTTTCATTCTCTCCATCTCTGCAGACAGAGACTTCACCATCTTGGTCAGTTCATCCACTTGAGGGTGGGGTACCAATGGTCCAGAAGTTGAGGTTTCCGACCTTCCCTTTCTTCTGTCTGCGTCGGCCTTGTTCCTCAGCCTGTCCGCTGCTAATACATTGGATTCCACTTCTATGGCTGCATCTTGCATTTGAGCTAATGAGATGGCTCTCCTTTCTCTCAGTAACAGACAGAAATCGGGGCCAAACGCGCTAGCATAAGAAATCTTGGTTGAGGCTTCTGAAGGCTTTATTTCTGCAGGAATCTTATTATACATCTTATTGAATCTTTTGGAGAAGTCAGAGACAGAATCTCCTTCCATTTTCTTCAGAGACCCGAACTCTGTCATGTAATACATGAAATCTTTCCAGTCACCCCACTACCTCAGGAAAACACCATCCAAGGCTTCGATACCAGCATTAGATCCGGGGGCCAATCCTCTAAACCATTTCCTCACCTCACCATCCAGGCTCTGGACGAAGACTCTCATCCGGACATCTTCATTCTCGATGTTCAGGTTGTCTGTGTAACTGTAAAAGGCAGCCAGGTGATCTTCGGCAGTTATGTCTCCTTCCCCAGTGAACTTGGGCATATACTTCAAGTAGTCTCCAGCAGAGAGAGGATTCATAGGATGGGGTAGGATTAAGGGAGCATATCTGGCAGCAACTATGGCGTCCATTCTATTCAGAGGGGGATTCGCACCAGCCATAGGAATATTAGGTGGAGGAGAACTCGGAGGAGAAGGAGTTCGCGAAGGGGGGACTGGGAATGAGTTTCAGAGTGGGGTGGGAAACAAATGGGGATTTAAGGATAAGGCTAATGAGCTCAAATCAGCAGGTGCTCGTCTTTGCACAGGAGTGGTAAAACTAGGTGTGGGGAAATCTTCCGCGGTCCTGGGTCTACGCCCAGGTACAACTTCAGGGGAAAGGGGAGTGACAAGGATTTCTCCCTCCAATCCCAGACCGAGAGGGGAAAACTCAGCAGGAACACTCCCAAAATTCAGGAAACGAGACACTTCAGAAAATGGTCTGCTAGGAAGCTGAGGAGGAGAAAAAGGAGCTTCTACAAAAGGAGATAGCGGATTACTTGGTTCAGCGGTAGAAGTTTCTCCTTCAGGAGCCTTTCCTTTTCTGAAAATCACCTCCGGATCAGCTACAGGTGTAGCTAGGGGCAGTCATGGATGAGATCGCGTATGTCTGCCTCTGGAAGCCACAATTAAAACAGTGGGTTCGCTCCAGTGGAGTCGTCACAATGCAGTCGCCAGGTGCATAGTAGTAATTTCAATAGTTCTGATATCTGATGCACCTTCAGAATCAACTAATCGTTGTCGTTCAATCCCGGGGAAAATATTTAACTTCATCCCCGGCAACGGCGCCAGAAATGTTAGCGTCGGAAGTCACTCCTGCATTGCTTGCAAGAGCAGAGCCTGACGCCCATCAGTTTATGTCACGATTTGTTTAATGGGGTGATCAATGGAGGTTAACTCAAAACAATGTGGTTCTAACTCCGAAACTAGGCCAGGCATGCATGGACAAGTGAGGTCTTCAGTAACTTCAGACAGTGAGTTGTAGTAAGGGCGAGTAGGGGGAAGACTTGTATAGGAGAACTGCAAAGGTCTATTGTAACATTGGGTTCCTAACAGACTATAAAAGAAGACATTTAAATGCAAGATCTTCTTACATTCAGACGCAGAAAACCAGAGAAAACAATAACGCCACAATAAATCCTTTATCATAACATAATTGCCATAATTCGTGCGAATCAGTCGAACACAAACTCTCTTAGCATAAGATGAAAACCAAATGGAATGAGAAGGTTGTCTGTCATTAAGAAAGAAATCTTACATATAGATGCATAACTAGAGGACTAGAGTGTGTTAAAACTTTACAATAGGGAGCTTCGCTCTACCATCGATACCTTCAAAATACCAAAAACTGAATACATATACTTGGGCGGAGTTGCCCAATAGAGGTGCGCTCGCCCTCCAAGGCGTAGCATCTCTTCAATCAGTCTCCGGGCAGAAGTCCTTCGCCAGACGTTTCCTTAACTGCGCATGGCTCCTGCAGGGGGGAGTAGCTAAGCCAGTAAATGCTGATTTAGCGTATGCAGACCTCCCCTGGCCAGTTGAGGACTCGGCATGGCTTCTTTAAAGAACTGGGTACACAGGACCCTCTCGAGCAGACCGCTTTCCAGACCTTCCATAGCTTATACTTAATGTATGAGGAGAGGTTTCACCCACCCCTTCTTGCCTCATTAACTTCAAGCGAAGGCCGGGAGCGGTATCGTATCAGATGGTACCTGGAGATCGAGACGATCCTCATGACGGCTGGATTCGGCGCCTTTGGCCCCTTTCGGCACAACTCCTTTCTTTTCCAAGTGACCACGGGCTGTGACAGCGTGCTTATCCCCAAAGCGCTTTCGGCGTTCGCGATCGGAAGGGGTTAACCCTTGCTCCTTGAAATTACGATGAGAGAAACGCCGAGGCGGATTTAATCTGGCGCCACGTGCCCTTTGGATCTAACAGTTCCGAACTCTCCCGACAATGTTGTGGGCCCCAGGTCCTGAACGCTCTCATCATCTTGTGCATCGGGAAAAGATGGAGCTTCTTCTTGTGTTTTGAAGTTGCGATAGGCGAAAAGGCGAGGGGCCTGATCGCGCGCGCCAGGTGTCCCATTTAGATGGATGGTAGAAACTGTTCCTCAATATTGTGGGCCCGCCTTTTAAAAGTGCTTTTCATTTCACGATTCGCGAGTCGGAGACCCTTGGCTCCTTTTCTTCAACTCCCGCTTCCCGGGACGACGACATGGGTCGGGCCCCCTTTCTGGTCGGCACACTCCTCATGTGACCGTTGGCTAGGGTCCAAGTACTAGCACCTCTCGCTACTCGTGACCTCGCGAGTAGAGCATCAGACTTTGGCATCCTCCCTTCGCGAAGTCCGGAGACGCGATGGTCAACGTCGATTGACCTTCTCCTGACACTTTTCACAACTCACAATCTCACACAACCAAAAGACATAGTCCGTCCTCCGAACTCACGAACCCCGAGCTCGAGAAAAAGCACTGCGCTCAAACCGCTTGCGATCAACGACCCTCGTAACTTTGCGAGTGCCTCCCGAAGGATTCCGACCGTCGATTTCCTTAAAACTTTAAGCACTATATTTGACGAGACTTGGTTAATCTGTGATTGCCCATCCTTCGTTGTTCTTCTCTTTCGCTGAAGAATGAGATGCCCGCTCGCTTGATTCTAAGTCCGAAAAGGACTTCTTTTATGCGCTGCGCTTGGGCACTCCTCAAGCAACCTGCAGACCTGTGTATCCCGATACCGAAGACAAGAAATGTTGCTAACAGGGCACTTATTTGGATATTCGTCAATAGCTTCGAGATCCAACGCTTGTATGCTTCATGAAAGTACCACAGGGCCATGTTTCCATTACTTGGGGTAACACCTCAATGAACTTGCCAGATGAGCTCAAGGCTCATGAAAGGATGAAAATGGGAAAACAAAGGAAAAATGGGTTCTAGGAAGGTGGAGTCGCCAGATGAGCTTTAAGGTGAGCTCATCAAGAAGGGTGGAAAGGGAAAGTCCCTTGGGTGGCACTAAAATTTTATGGCACAAGTTTTAGGTTGGGAAAAGCCCGACCCAACCAAGGAACAAGTGATACAACTATGTAATCCTACACCCAATGTCACCTCGATGTAGGTTTCGCACTTCAAGGGTGACTAGGTCACTCTAGGGAGGTGATCTCGGTGACCCTAGGGGGATTGAGATGAATATGGAAGGAAGTGTAAATGGAGACCCTACAAGTCAATTCTAAATGGAAAGGAAGGTAGGGAGAGATGCCTTGCATGTTAGGTAATGGTTTCCCCACATGTATAGCGCTTTTTCAGATGATTGTACCTGCCTGAGACACAAGAAAACACACCTTGCAACAATATATGTTAGTCGGATCAGCAAGATAAGCTTTTTGTACCTAATTTGCAGCAGTATATGACAGTGTAAATTAGCAAGAAGAAAATACTCTAAGTTGCGCAATAAATGCTAAGAATCAAGTGTAAAATGCAAGAGAAAAACTAGCAATTGACTAGCTAAACTCACGGTGAAAGAACTAGTACTCTTAGCATAAAATATAAGGTTGTTGTAAACACTTGTTTGTAGCAAATATATCAGCCTTATGTATGTAACATTCAATGTATTACAACGAGAAAATCAGCCACTATAATCCCCTCAAACTTTGCCAAAAAGTGTAATAGGACTAGGAGAGTATAGGTACAAACTTTGAGGCAAAACCAATGGTTGATAAGAGAGTTATTAAAGCAAGTATGTTAGGGTTTTTGCAGCCCCTAATGGATGAAGATGCAAATTTGTACCAACAGAAATAAGTATCCCTTAGATGAGGATGCCCTAGTGATTGTGAGGTGCCCAAGGCACAAGGAAGACAATCCACTTTTGCAAGAAGTAAAAAGACCGAAATTCATCTTTCCCAATGCAATAATGTATTTCTCCAATGCAACAATTTAATGACTAGTGCCTTTACTATTGGGTTAATGGAGTCACAAGGAGCTTATAAAAGCTACCTCCTTGGGTGTGTAAGCCCTTTTACTTCCCAAAACAAGTTTCTCTAAGCTAGGGTTTAAGCTAAGAGGGTATGCCCTTATACTTCTCTTAGCAAACCCTTGTCAATGAATGAGATGAAGCAAAATTGGTGAAGACTATGGTGCAGGTGTATGCCCTTATACTTTCCACCTAGATCCTAGCACAACAATACTTGACTTGAATAAAATGATAGCAAAAGAGTAAAAACCATACCAAGATCAAGAGAGATGCTAAGACAATCCACCAAAAGAGCTAGAAATTAACCTTCCAAAGCTAGCACATCACTTCTTCCATTAACCATTCACAATCATAGCCATACATAAGTGCACAAGAGATAAAAGAGCTAAGGGGGCCGAAATTTCAGACCAATTCCTCTCACAAGAGGAGAGTTGTGATTTAAAATGAGATCTTATGATCTCTATTTATACAAAAATTAGCCAACATGGCTTGTCCACAAAATAAGGAGTAAAACACAAGATTAGGGGTCAACAACCCTAGTCTTTCCCTCTTAACACAATAATATTAAACAATTCACTTAAAATTTCATCTTTTTCACAAATTAAACCCTAATCTAGGTTGATGTCACCCCTTTAGGGGACATTTTTCCACTTTG
>ML815290.1:70433-91171 GCA_009831015.1 Picea engelmannii
TACTGACTTGTACCTCATGGAGCAAGGCCCATTGCCTTCTGGAAGCCAACTTGTGTGGTGGATGCCATTTGTAAACATGTGACCATCTATGGTGGTGAGTGGGTTTTCCATCTATGCAAAGTGTATTGTTGGTCATGTAGTCTTTCGACACTCCATATCTACAACCTGAGGACCTCGAGACATCATCTCCTTAATTATCCACAAAATGGGGATAACAAATAGTTTCATGACCTCTAAGGCCATCTTCATCAATGGTTTCTTCTAAACCCATAGAAACAACAATATCATCTTCTTCTTCAAGAATACATTCTATCACAAGATTATCCATCGTCTTTATCTCTTCAAGAGATTTCTCAACCTTTGTGATCTCTTAGGATCTTCTGGACAATTCCTTCTCATTTTGTAATGCAATCTGACATGTCCTCTATGTATACACATCCTCTAACACTTCTTTATTTCGACAAGCCACATTCATAGGATTCTTTCTCTATTGATTTTCTTCTAAGACTTGCAACCTTTCTCTTATTATTTCAATTGTCTTTTTCTCAAATCTCTTGTATTCAACAGTCATACTTTTGTGAGGAGCATTCTCTAGGAATTCTACAATGGTCCTTATTTCCTCCATTTCATTCATCTCATTTACTTTCTATCACCTTCTTCATTGTGTATTCTTTCTCTGGGGATTCTTATTTTCAAACTCATATTGCAGTTAATGCAATTCTCTCTCTCTCTCTCTCTCTCTCTCTCTCTCTCTCTCTCTCTCTCTCTCCACAATTTTCTCTTCTTGCAGACTTTTTCACCTTCAAACCAAATCAATAATCACGTCGCCATATTCAACCGTGTGGCAACACATCTCCTAGTGATTCTCACCAATTACCAATTCTCATTATGTCTACTACAAAATCACTCTTCATCAATAGTAACAAATTGTTAAACTCTACCTTCACAAAGGCCAAATGAAACCAAAATATAAGGACACCTCTTCAACGCAGGAACACACCTTGCTTTGATACCACCTAATACAAGTAGGAATGACGCCACAAAAGCTCTGATACCACTTGATGCAACGTTAAGCTATGATCGGACTCACACAATGGAACTATTAAAAACACACATTTCTTTGAACATAAATTAACACAACAAATAAATATACACATGGAGCTCACCAACATAGATTTTTGCAAGCTTTTATTCAATAGAAATGGCTCCAAATATTTGCTTTATTACATTCATAGAGCCATCAATGACTCTAGATTCTACAAAGAATCAACACTAGAGGGATAATCTATGAGACCAAAGGCCCAATTATATCAATGTCCCAAGTATTTATGTTACGATGACATAATTGTTCAATGCCCAAGACTTTTCATTTCTTTAGGTAACCCATGCATTTACATGGTAAATAATCAACTCTTTAACTTTTAAACACAACCTCAAAATTCATAGTTTGAATATTCATAATCAAATTGGAAAAATAAAACACATGGAAGAAATTTTGGGCCTTTTATATCAGTCTTTGTGTTTGGCTTGGGTGCACACATTAAACTCAATATTTTTTATGAAACTTGGAGGGGAGGTAGAGGATGATGTCTCCTACAACATATTAAAAATTCAATTCCTAGCTCCAATTATTGAACACACGCAAGACAAATTACCACACCCTTATTTCTATAGAAATCTAGGAATGTTTGCACGCGAGCTCTAAACTTGGGTGCAATATCAAAACTCAATAAATTTTGATGAAATTTGGAGGGAAGGTATGGGAAAATGTCTTCTACAAGATATCCAAATTTCAAACCTTGATTATAAGAGATAAGTGCACACTAATCAAAATACTAGGCCTCTATCATCGCAAAAATAAAATCTAAGAGTTTCTACACACTAATTATGGACTTGGGCACAATGCTTAAGTTGAATACTTTATTCTAAAATTTGGTGTGAAGGTAGAATACATGTCTTATCTAAGAATTTATGCATGCTAATTATGGACTTGTGCATGTTTCTTAAACTCAATATTTTCTTCTAAAATTTGGTGTGAAGGTAAAATAAGATGTCCAAAATTACGCTAATGATTTCAAGATTTGAGAGAGCATTGGGCCTAATATCAAACTATTATCTTTGTGTTGAAAATAAGAAAAAAATGAAACAAAACTTGAAAAACTAATTTTTTTTTGGGTGTGCAATAATATCAAAACCCTTAGAATGCTCCTACATTAGAGGAGAAGGGTCACCTTTCCAATATTTTTTGAAAAAACCTATGAATGTGACATAATATAATTAACACTCAACATGGTAACGACAACAACAAAGTGCCACAAGTAATGGTGGGCATGTTACCATGGTTTCAATCTCAAATGTGCTAATGAAAATGTTATTGTGTTCAACCTCAGTATCACTATGATATGCCTCTAGCAAACTTGGGACTTCTTTCATGACACACCTCTTTAGCAGGCCATCCATTCCTAACTTATGGAACACCTTATGCCACACTCACAGAGGTACCCAAATCCCACACTAACAGAGATCATAGCTTCACATATGACCTCTCGTCATCTATGATATGAAGGAAAGTATGTAGCCAAGCCTTGACCTCATTACCTATAGTACATAGAGTCTAAATAGTTTCTAAGTTCCATGGTATGCGCATTGAACATTGCAATAATGATGGTATATGTGCTTCCAGGTCTTGGTTATTGGAAGCTTCTTGTATCACCTTAATAATTGTTAGTGTTTCTTTACTTATAGAGAAGTAGTGTTCTTTTACTTCATTATCATAAACATATACTGATCAATATCAACATAACAGATACAAAACAACACAAGAGAATCATACTGGGAAAACCCCAAATGGGGGAAAAACCCAACAACCTTTCTTAGATAGATTACGTTCACAAAACAAGTCCAAAACAGATAAACCCTAGCTCAAAGGCTAGTACAACCAGAAACACCACCATAGTTGCAACATCATCCCTATACTAAGATAGTGCACCTCCTCAAGGAGTAGCGCACAAGAGAGAGTACCAAAAGACTGAACAAGAAGAAATTGAGTCATTGTAGTTGTTGCACATTCTCCAAACTTGCGCCTTACTTCTGGGTGGATGAGAGAGTGTGAGTGAGTGAACAAATGGGCCAAGTTTTACTCTATTTATAGTCTTCCTGGCCACTAGACTAGGCCGAATTCTTTTCTGGAAAGGTGCCACTTCATTATTCTAATTCTTCTGGGCTGACTTCTCTTCTGGGGTGTTTCAACATCTGTCCAATGGATCTCTTGCTTCTAGAATCTTCTCTGCATCTAATAAAGGTCATCTAGGAGGAAAATTTCCTCCAGCATCTACCAAACATCAACACTCCCTCTTAGCTAGGGAGGTATCTTTCACAATGTCTTCATTTAGTAGTCCATTGACTACTCTGCAATCAGTTGGAAACTCACAACTGCCACAATGCAATCGGTAGCTTGAATCATCTTTCACAATCTCTGCAATCAAGTAGCACACAACTACTCCCAATGTGAACTGGTAGTCTCCATGGAAATCAACTAGTAGCACAAAACTACTACAATGTCATCCAGTAGAACACGACTGTGTCGATCCTATAGTAGTACACAACTCTATCCTAGTGGTGCATAACCACTCCAAGTAGCACAAAAAGACTATCCAAAGACACAATGTCTCTCTTCTTCAATCCAATGATAGCTAAACAAACTACCACCATGCAATCCAACAGTCTCTATGATTATGCATCAATCAACTAGTAGCACACATCTACTACAATATGCCATCACCCATAATCATAGTTTTCCATCTCCATGACTATGCAATAATAAACTAGTAGCACGCAACTACTGCAATGTCATCAGCCATAGTCAGGATCCATATAACTATGCAACAATCAATTAGTAGCACACAACTAACACAATGTTATCAGCCATAGTCATGCTTATGATTATGCAACAATCAACTAGTACACACACTTACTACAATATGCCATCAACAATAATCATAGTCTCATCTAGTAGCACGAAGCTACTCCCATAGTCCTCATGACTATGAGTGTGATGTTTTTTCTCTCATCAGGTCTGACAGTGCATTACCCCTCAGTCACATGATTGATCTAGGGAGCCCTTAGCCAGAGGGGTTAGTCGACATGAGAAGATAAATCACACCTCCCTCTCAATGAGGGTGGCCATTCAGAATCACACCAAGCTTGTCCCTGAAGTACTCATACTTCACTCTTTACAAAGGCTTGGTGAGAATGTTTGCTATTTGCTCATCCATGGATATGTACTAGAGCTCTACAACTCCTCTTTGCACCATGTCTCAGATGTAATGATATTTGATGTATATGTGCTTAGCCCTGTCATGAAAGAAAAGGTTCTATGTAAGCTTCACGCAACTTTGATTGTCACAATGTATCAAAGTTGGCTCCAACTCTGGATCAAATATCCCTATAAGTAACTTATGAAGCCACACTGCTTCACAGCTTGCCACACTAGATACGATATACTCTACCTATGATGTACTCAGTGCCATTGATGTCTCCTTTCTACTCAACCATGAGATCAAAATTGATCCCAAACTGAAGCGACATTCAAAAGTACTCTTCTGATCCACTGCACTCCTTGCCAGAGTCTGTATATCCCTGCAATTTCACATCTCCACCCGAGAGATATCTCAATCCATATCCAATTGTACCACAAAGGTACCTCAACATATGTTTTGTTGCCATCCAATGTACATGTTTGGGTTCAACCATGTGTTGAATCAAGGTATTCACTGCAAAACATATGTCCAGCCTGGTGTTAACCAGGTACATAAAGGATCCAATCAATTGTCTGTACATCGTGGGATCCAACAAATCTAAAGATGAATCACTTAAGAGCTTCATATTTATCGTCATAGGTGTGGTCATGAACTTGCAATCCATCATCCCGAATCTTTGCATGATTTCAACAGTGTATTTTCCTTGGCTAAGGAAAATCTCATCTGATCTCTACCACATCTCTAATCCCAAGAAGTAATGCATCAAACCTAGATCCTTCATTTTGAACTCTGAGGCGAGCTCCCACTTGGAACCAACTATGAGCTTCTCATCTCCTATTAGGATCATGTCATCCACATATAGTACCAAGATAAGCGGGCATCCATTCTCAACCTTATAGTAAAGGTTGGGATCGACATCTCTCTTTGTCCATCTATCATGGCATACTATGCCTTGGGTGCCTGCTTTAGCCCGTACAAAGCCTTTTTTAGTTTGCACACATGGGACTCCTTCCCATGAATCACGAATCCTTGTGGATGCTCTATGTACACTTCTTCTTCAATTACATCGTTCAAGAAAGTGGTCTTGACATCCATCTGGTGTAATTTCCATCCCATCGCAGAAGCAATGGCAACAATCAATCTGATAGAAGTGTATTTTTCTACAGGAGAAAATGTTTCATCATAGTCTTCTCCCTCTTTCTGGGAGAACCTTCTAGCCACAAATATTTCTTTGTAATTCTCTATGTTGTCGTCTACAGCATGCTTGATCTTGTAGATCCACTTGGAAGTCACTACCGACTTCCCTTCTAGTCTTGGAACCACCTCCCACACATCATTATTCATGATGAATTGATACTCCTCCATCATTGCATCCTTCTATTCTTGCTTCTCAATAACTTCCTCAAAGGTGGAAGGTTTTGAATCAATGATGTTACTCATCAGTGCCACATAGCTGGAAAAATTTGTGGTATCTTGCTCTCTCTAAAAGAGCCTTTAGGAGCTGCATGTCCTTCAACTTCCTCCAAGGTGTTCTAGAGCCAAGTTGGTCTCTTTCTGTTGATTGCATCTTCTTGGGGCAGATCTTCAGGTATCTCTGACTCTACCATCTCATTCTGAACTTCTGGAATGGGATATTTTATTGTAGTCTTCCATGACTACATCCCTTGGAGCCTCATGTTCCTCTTGGTCCTCATCCATGTGAGACTCCCTTCATCTTCGTCAAAAGTTACATCCCGGATGATCTCAATCTGTCTCTACCCAGGGATGTATATTTTGTAGGCATTCAAAGTCTCACTGCATCCAACGAATGTGCCCTTCTTTCCTGAAGGTTCCAACTTCGTTCTCTTTTCCTTTGGAACATGTACAAACACTCGACAACCAAAAATCCTCAACTGGTTGACTTCTAGTTTCTTTCCAGTGAACACCTCTTCAGGTATCTTGTTCCCCAATATCTTGTGTGGACTTCTATTATGGATGTACATAGTTGTATTGGGTGCTTCTGCCCATAAGTGCATGGGTAGGCCTTGGTCATAGATCATCTCTTTCGTTGCTTCTACAATGGATCCATTCTTTCTTTCTGCAACCCCACTCTACTAGGGGTTGTAGGGAGTAGTTATCTCCCTCTTAATCGATGCTTCTCTGCAAAAATATTTAAACTTGTTTGAGGTGTACTCACCTCCATTATCAGATCTCAAGATTTCAATCTTCCTTTCAAAGAGATTTTCAACTAAATCCTTGAACTCTTGAAACTTGTTAAAGACATCATCTTTTGCTTTTAGGAAATAGATCCATTTCTTTCGATAATAGTCATCTATGAATAAGACATGGTATACAAAGTTGCCTAATGATGGAACCGTCATCTGTCCACATACATCAAAGTGTATGATGTCCAAGATACCCTTGGACTTGTTGATGTTTTGGTAGCTGTGGGAGGTATTAACCTTCACGTGTAACCTATGACTTAAAATAGAATATTCCAGAAGCAAGTGAACAATTAAACAGATGTGTGGAAACCCTATAAGACAAGTCATCCTAGCAGAATAAATAATATTAGAATATTATATTCCAGAAATACAAGTCGACTCCACAGGAAAAAGATAAACAAAAAATATAATTACCAGAAAGTTAGGTCATCCCAGCGAGAAAAGTCACTGGACAAATTTATATAAATATAGGACATTTTAGCTCATTTGGATAACCAGTCAGAGCACAAGTCTTGTGGAGAGCTGCAATTGCAGCTGCAAGGAGGAATAAGGGTGTATGGTCATCTCTTGGTCTTGGTCTCTCTCTAGTGCTATCTAGTGATATTCTTGGTGATTTTCTTGGTGATACTCTTGGTGATATTCTTGTTAAGTATGATGCAAGTTTGAGAGAGTTGTATCGCTGCAATTGTTGCAGTTGTGTATGATACTTTTCCTGTGGATATGGAGACTGTCTCTCTTGTGTGCTACCCTTAGAGAAGGAGCACTCTACTTGTCTTGAGTTGTTGTTGCAGTTAGCAGCTAGGGTTTATCTGTTGGTTCTGGAGTAGGTTTTCCATAATTATTCTAAGTAAAGGTTAGTGTGCTTGGGGGTGGCATATGTGAATGCCTATGGTTGGGTGACAATGATGTGACATTGTATATGGTTAAATGAGCATACCAAAATTTTAGCATGGTATCAGAGTCAGTTTCCTTCATAACAATGTAATCGCTGCAAGGAAGATCAACAGTTTCCCCCATTTTCAAGCTCATTGAGCACATACTGAACTCACTAAAAATGTCTCCTAAGTAGGGCATATCTCTTCCCTGGATCAGATTTGCAAATTTTTGAAGTTGAGAAATTAGGGTTTCCTCATAAAACCCTAGGTTTGCAAGACCAGTTCCTTTGTGCCATTTCCTTCACACCAACTGCAGTGCCAACACCAATTACAGTGAAAGTTTATGTGAAGTGTTAGGACTAATCTTTGGTTGTCCTAGTGCATCTTACCCTAGCGCATATCCAACTACCTTTAGATTACAAGTTGGAGAACCTTTGAAGTTTTAAGGTTTTTCATTGCTTGTCGTTGTTGTCGTATGGTGCCACTGCATGTCGATGTTGCCGGAGGTATGTATTTATATATATATATATATTTAAAATGTATCACTATTTTGAGTGTGATTTCAAGAGAAGGGATCTCTTACAATCGTAGATCCTGAGGGATCTCAGATCCAACATATTCAAAGGAACAACACACTCCAAGTTTGATTGTTTTCATATGCCTCTAGTTGTTATGGCATTATTGTAATCTTATGAACATCTAGTTGTATTTTTATCTATTGAATTTATGATTATCATAGTAACCTTTGTTCAAAGTTAAAGTTATAAGTTGACTCTAGTCAAAGTATTAGATTGATTAAGGTTGATATTTTTAGAGTTTATTTGCATTATATTCTCTAACTCAGATTTCTGTCAAGAAAGCATATTGTCTTTAAGTATAGGGACATGTTGAAGAGAATACCTGTCATCTTGAGTGAAGGAGACTCAGAAGAAAATCACAACACTCGTTCTTGAAGATAAGATTCCAAGTTCCAGGTTTGATTGATTAAATTAATAAGTTTCCATTTTTCACATATCAAGTTTAATAATTGCTACATTACTAGTTGTGACAACAATCCTTGAAAGGTTCTATTACTGCTAGATACAATGAATACTTGGCAGCATGTGAGTCCCATTGATATAAATGCTTATTGTACTTGGTCATAAGATGAACTAACATCTCCTCTAGGAGATACTTCTTGTTTTGCTTCCAGGCAGGTTACTTTGGTAATAATATGATGATTACCATGAGATTGGTTTTTATTCTTATTGACATAGATATGTTCTTATGAAAATGCTATTATAATTTTTGCTCGTGTTTCTCTTGTTGCGGGAAGGTTATTTTATAAATTCCATGGAGGTTACCATGGAGGAATGATTGATCACAACACTAGAAGAGTGTTGTTCCTATTTATTATTATTATTGTATTTTTATTTCCGCTCTTGTTCCAGGAAGGTCACAAGCAATATCTTTAAGAAGGAGTTGTTGTGATTATTCTTCTCATTCTTGTTTTTATTATAAGAGTATTATTCTTGTCTACTATTTTCCCCTTTGTTGTCCTTATTCCGGATAGGTCATGGGTGATGACTTTGAGGGGAGCTATAGTGACAGTTGCAGGAGGCAACATATTAGATGGTCTCTAGTTTGAGACATGGAGCAGACTATCCAAATAACAAGTTGTATACAAGACCATATACATCCATGTACTAAAGAAGAAGAAGATGAAGAAGGGTACTTTTGTGGGATACTGAGTATCTCATATGGAGATTGATTGCAAAGAGTAGAAGGCTCCAAGGATAACCGAATAATTCCCTCCAATGCAGTTGAACACTCCTCAAATCAAGAAGAGCTAGTAAATCCAGAAGGGCCTACCCAGAATCGTTGCAGTAACCAAGAAGAGACCAGTTTGGTCCCATGAAACCTTGCAGGATGGAACATTGATGAGCCATATCATGAGGAGCACATGGCTCCACCGATGGTGAGGCAGGCTACCCCACCAAGTACCAACTCATAAGGAGCTAGAGTTCAGAGGGAGCTCACGATCCAATAGGGAGGAGCATCCTCCCCAAGACCATTCACAGGAGACTTCAGAGGAAATCACCAAACACAGAGGGAGCAGATGGCTCTGAAGATTATACAACTTTAGAGGGAGAATGGAGACTCAGAGACTAACAGATAGATGCCATGGGTTGAGAAGGCTAGATCAAAGCTTCAAAGGCTTCGAGGAGATATGATATCTTATGGGAAGATTCCCTTGATTTAGTAGACTTTGCTATAGTGACCAAGGAGGAATCAAGTCAGAAGGTCTGGGATATATATATAATTTTTTTTATTTATTTTTCCTTGGTTCTGAGACTATGATGAGAGGATTCTCCTAGCAAGAGGGAGAAGACTATGACGAGACACTTGCTCCAGTATATTTCTATTGATGAATAGGTAGCAAATATGTTGACCAAGCCTCTGTCAGGGAAAATCTTGGAGTGGTCCAAATGTTTTTCTCCGGTAGTGAGAATTGATGTATTCCCCAGTAGCGGGAATTGATGTGATTCCCAGTAGTGGGAGATACCCTAGCACAGGTTGGTATGCTACTCCAATGCAGGTTGGTATGTTACCCCAACGCAGGTTGTTATGTTACTCCAATGCAGGCTGGTTTGTTACCCCAACGTAGGTTGGTATGCTACTCCAACGCAGGTTGGTATGTTACCCCAACGCAGGTTGTTATGTTACTCCAATGCAGGTTGGTTTGTTACCCCAACGCAGGTTGGTATGCTACTCCAACAAAGGTTGGTACGCTACTCCAGTGAAAGTGCAAAACTCCTTATGATGTATGGATTTGTGAAATTCAACAAGACAATGGTCAAGGTGTGCAGAAGCACAGAAGTAGTGATGATGATCTTGCCAAGAGGAATACCTTCCTCGTTAAGAGGCGTTGTTAAATTTTTGAGTCATATTCTGTGTGAGCTGACGAGTTACTAGTTTTGTATGAACTAGATGTTGACCTGTAGTGTTGGAAATGATTCCTGGTTAGAGTGTCAATCAGTAGCATCAGAGGTTACTAGCTAGAGGGCCAACCAATAGTGTTGGAGGTGTTTTCCAGCTAGATGGATAATGTGCAGCGATGATGGTGATACTTGTTACATGATATGTTTGATCATATGATAGCCTGTGTGGCTATGGTGATGCTACCTGTAGACTGGTCTTCAAAACCATGTGAGTCTTGCCCATGCCATGTGAGATGGATGGATGTGTTTGAGACCACTACATGAAGAACATATTAGTTAATACCTCCCTAGCTAAGAGGGAGTGTTGATGTTTTGGTAGTTGCGGGAAGTATTAACCTCCATGCGTAACCTATGACTTAGAATAGAATATTCTGAAAGCAAGTGAACCATTAAACATATGTGTGGAAACCCTAGAAGAGAAGTCAACCTAGCAGAATAAATAATATTAGAATATTATCTTCTATAAATACAAGTTGGCTCCACATGAAAAAGATAAACACAAAATATAATTACCAGAAAGTCAGGTCAGCCCAACCAGAAAAGTCACTGGACAAATTAATATAAATAAGATATTTTAGCTCATTTGGATAACCAATCAGAGCACAAATCTTGTGGAGAGCTGCAGTTGCAACTGCAAGGAGGAATAAGGGTGTATGGTCATCTCTTGGTCTTGGTCTCTCTCTAGCGCTATCAAGTGATATTCTTGGTGATTCTCTTGGTGATTTTCTTGGTGATACTCTTGGTGATATTCTTGCTAAGTATGGAACAAGTTTGAGAGAGTAATGCAACTGCAACTACTGCAGTTGTGTATGATACTTGTCTTGTGGATATGGAGACTCTCTCTCTTGTGTGATACCCTTGGAGAAGGAGTGCTCTACTTGTCTTGAGTTGTTGTTGTCGTTAACAGCTAGGGTTTATCTCTTGGTTATGGAGTAGACTTGTCGGAATTATTCTAAGTAAAGGTTAGTGTGCTCGAGGGTGGCGTATGTGAATGCCTATGGTTGGGTGACAATGATGTGACATTGTCTATGGTTAAATGAGCATACCAAAATTTTAACAGGACCTGCTATCACTGTTGGTGAAGCTTCCCTTGACATTATTGTCAAGAGAGAAAACTGTGCATACTCCATCATGATCTACCTAGATTCCTAGTAGACCTGTAACCACGTTGCTCAATATTGGTAGTTCTCTATAGTTTATGTGAGCAAGTCTTCAGTGTCATAGCTCACTGGAGCTAACACTGTTGTGTACAAGGGCTTGTTCTTGGTGTCCCTTTAATTTGTACAATCCTCCCTCTCGGACACCAATCACGGTAGCTTTATCCATGCTTGAATTCTTAGGCCATAGAAGAACTTGGCCATCCACAAAAGCTACCCTAAATCCTTTATCTTATAAAGAAAAAATGGAAAGAATATTCATCTTCAAGCCTTGTACACACATAATATCTTTAATTGAAAGAGGATTACCTTAATCAAGTTGTAGGGAGGCTTCTCCAGCGCCTTTGATTGCATGCTTGGAATCATCCCAAAGAACCACTTGAAGAGAAGAGTCCTTTTTCATTAGGTTGGAGAGAGAATTTCTGAATCCGGTCATGTGCTTGGAAGCATCGTTGTCAATGAGCCAAGTGGATGGTTCCCTTGAGTGTTGAAACAAATACAAATTCTTCATCCTCTGATTTGTGTTCTTCATCATCAGTTATATGTGCATGGTGCTTCTTCTTCCTTCCCTTTTCATGTTTGTGAGGCATAATGTCCCATTTTCTTATAGGTGTAGCATTGAACCTTTGATGCATCCTTCCTGTGATGTGGCTTCTTAGACTTCCTTGGGATGCCTTCTTCCCTTTCCTTCCTCTTCTTCACTTGGGCATCAAGAGCTTGATTTTCTTCATCATTTGTTTTCTATGACTTGGATATCAACCTGGATTCCTCTTGGGTGCAATATGCCCATAGCTTGTCGAATTTGGGAAATCCTCTTCTGGTGCAAATCCCTTGAAAAAATGGGTCCCAAGAGGAGGTAAATCCATTTAGTGTGGTAGTCACAAGTTCAACATCTTCTACTGGATCTATGATGGCTGCTAGTTGGTCCTTGATATGTGAGATCCTCATAAAGTAGTTGGATATTGTTTCTAACTTGTTTATTGTCACGTTTCGGAGTTGATGCCTTAAAGTAAGCTTTCGAATGGTATTCTTACTTTCGTAGAGTCTGGTTATGGCATCAAACATCTCCTTCGGTGACTTCAGTTCTGATACATTATGTATAAGATGATCCTTTATTGAATCTGTCAAGATCCTCTTGGCCTTGACCTCCTTCTTTCTGAACTTCACTTTTGCTTCTTCATTTTCAATTTCTTGAAGTGTTTTTATTACCTAATACAATAGATCATTCTCTTCTAGAACGAGGAGAAATTTGTGCTTCCAGGATCTGAAGTTATCTGCTCCATCCAATCTATCTTCAACTCTCATGTTGGTTGACATTTTCACTGGTAGAAACCCTAGCACTGGAAAAACTCTGAATTTTCCAAACTTCACCAAACTGCAATCTGAGGGTTTCAGGGGGTGCCCTAGGGTAGGGCACACTTCTCTATGTAAAGAAAAATCCCAACGCTTTTGGGGTTAGTCCTCAACGAGCTTGACAAGGATTATTGTGCAGCGACAGAGTGGAGTGAGCCCATAACCTGTTAGTGTTTCTTTACTTATAGAGCACTCGTGTTCTTTTACTTCTTTAACATTAAAATATACTGAGCAATATCACCATAATAGATACAAACGAACACAAGAGAATTATCCTAGGAAAACCCCAAATGGGGGAAAAACCCAACAACCTTTCTTAGATAGATTTTTTTCACAAAGCAAGTTCAAAGCAGATAAACCCTAGCTCAAAGGCTAGTACAACCAGAAACGCCACCACAGTAGCAACAACAACTATATACCAAGATAGCGCACCTCCTCAAGGAGTAGTGCACAAGAGAGAGTACCAAAAGACTGAACAAGAAGAAACTGAGTCACTGTAGTTGATGCACCTTCTCCAAATTTGTGCCTTGCTTTTGGGTGGATGAGAGAGTGTGAGTGAGTGAACAAATGAGCCAAGATGTCTTCTATTTATAGTCTTCCTGGCCACTAGACTGGGTCAACTTCTTCTCTAGAAAGGTGCCACTTCATTATTCTAATTCTTGAGGGCCAACTTCTCTTATGGGGTGTTTCAAAATCTATCCAATGGATCTCTTGCTTCTAGAATCTTCTATGCATCTAAGAAAGGTCATCTAGGAGGGAAAGTTCATCCTGCAGCTACCAAACATCAACAATAACCTCCTTTAAATACTCCTTTTTCCTATTTTCAAAAAACTATGGAGCATCGGAGATTAAGTCTTTTATCTATTATGAAATGAGCTAGATCACTAAATGAGGAAACCCTAGATAAGGTTGAGTCACATAACTAAGCTCAAAGAAGGATACTCACAATAACACCATATGATATTATCAATGAATATCTGGTGCACTTATTACAAAGGAGTTTACCTCATATATCATTGTTCATTAAGCAAATCATTTCCACTTATGAATGTGGGATAGATTGCTTTACACAAAAAATGAACATTAACATATTCTAAAGTAATAAATTGACTTTACTACATAGTAAGCCTTATATCTCTAATACCCCCCCATGGGGCATACAATGTTGAAACAAACTGAAATCAAATACGTATATTGAATGTAAAACACATAAACTTACCACTAAACATCAATAACATCCTTTAGAAGCTTCTTCTTTAAACACAATTACTCGACCAGTTTGAGCTCCATCAAGTTGCCTCATAATCGTCATAATGATGTAGTTGTTGAGTTGAATTCCCAATTTCTTGGATTCCACCTCCTTGAACTCCCAAATCACGAATCTCCCGAAGTCAATTATTGTACAACAATCCACATACATGTCGTGTAACCAGAGTGTGACCTACATGCAAGTCTCTCCAACTAATGAGGGATCTTTCCCTAGATCCACAACTTTTGAACTAACTAATCAACAATCCATTTTGAGTTGTTAACAAATCCCTTCCTATTTTCAAAGTGTGAGCTTCCTAAAATGCATAAAATCCATTTTCTTTAGTAGATTCTTCCCCACCATCAACATCTGGTGGATCTTCAAGCATGGCTACACTCGCTATATCTTGTCTATCTTTGACCTTTCCCTTAAGAACACTTAATACAATACCACAAACATAGTCACCATAATCTAACTGATCTCCTACTAGTGCTAGTGTTGAATTTTCACTATGTTAGGCTCAAACATCAGGTTTATTTCACTTTAGCATTTACTTGAACCATAAACAAATGCAGCTACACCATATACAAGTGTTGGAATAACCAATATCACAAGAAGAAGTACCACACACAAGAACACAAGAAATATCCTGGGAAACCCTTCTACTCAAGGGAAGAAAACCCAACAATCCTTTGCTATATTCTCAAGAGAATATTCCCCAACCATAAAACCCTAATGCACACAAGAGGGTGCTCTACAACCTTGAAACTTGTGCCCAAGAGAGTTGTGCACTTCAACCCTTAAAGTGTACTTTCTGAAATTCCAAAATTACATGTGTGAGTGTGTTTCCTCAATGGAGAAATCACCTTTATTTATACTAGACTAGACACAGAAAAAGGTGTGTATATTGGCACAACATGGCCGACCTCAATAACTCAAAAAATAATTAATTATAACAATGAACATTAATTATATTTCACATATGGTGGGGACGACTTGTACCTGTTGGAGACAAAAGTCACTCCTGGATTGCTAACAGGAGCAGAGCCCGACGCCCATTAGTTTTATGTCACGGTTGTTCATAGATGGGTGATCGAATGGAAGAAAACTCAAAACGATAGCGGTCCAACTCTGAAACTAGGCCAGGTATGCATGAGCAAGTGAGGTCTTGCATAAACTTCAGACAGTGAGCTGTAGTAAAGGGTGAACAGGCGGAATATTTGTATGAGAAGAGTGCGAAGGTCTGTTATAAACATCAGGTTCCTAACAGCTTGTAGAAGAAGGCGTTTAAACACGAGATCGACTTGCACTTAAACACAGAAAACCAGAGAATACAATAATGCAACGATAAATCATTTATTATAACAGCACTGCAATAATTCGCACAAGTCGGTCGTTCACGAACTCTCTTAGCAAGAGATGAAAATTAGACGGAGTAAGAAAGACTGCTTGTCATAAAACAAGAAATCTCCCATACAAATGCATAAGCCAAAAACTAGAATAGCAGTTAAAACTTACAGTAGGGAGCTCTACTCTACCATCGATAGATACAAAAATACAAAAACTGAGTCTATATACTCAGGAAACTTCACCTCACAAAGGCGTGTACAGTCACTCAAAGCCGGGTGTCCCTTCAGTCAAACTCGTATTGATGCCTTCTTGTAAGCGCCATCTTAACTAAGCATGGCTCTTGTAAGGAGAGTAGCTGAGCCATTAAGTGTTGGGCTAGCGTGCGCAGACTTTTCTGTTGAGTCAATGACTCCGGCATGGCTTCTCTGGGAAAATCGATACACGGGACCTCCTCGGGCAGATGTCTTGCCAGAACCTCCATTCCCTCACTTAATGAATGAGAGGAAGTCTCAACCACCCGCTCTTGTCATCATTTACTTCAGGCGAGAAACAATATGGAGATCGGACCCGATGGGGCTTGGAGACAACGACGATCCTCTCTGTAACTGAACTTAGCGCTTCGGCCTTCTTTACGCAACTTCTCTCTTTCTCCAAGTGACCACGGATTGTGACCACGTGCCTATTCCCATGGCGCTTTTCGGCATTCGTGAATACGAAAGAGCTAATCTTTGTTGATTGAAGTCGGGATGAGCGATATGTCGAGAAGGCTTAATATGGCACCACGTGTTCTCCTGAGATCTAACGGTCTTGAATTCTCCTGACACTGCGGTGGGCCCGGGTCCGAGACTTTCCCGGCACCTTGCGCATAGGGATATAATAGAGCTTCCTTTTGCGCCTTAGAGCCACGATGGGCGAAACGCCGAGATGGCTCTATTTGCTGCCAGGTGTCCCCTCTGGATGGACGACTGAAAACACTTCGTGAGACCGCGGGCCCCAGTCCTGGATGCCCTCGGCACTTTGCGTCTCGCGGCTGGGAGGAGGTAGTCTTTAATCTTCAAAGTTGCGAGGGGCGAGGAGGCGAGGAGCCTAATCGCGCACCACGTGTCCCTCTTTGATGGACAGTTTTGATCACTTCGACATTTTTGGGACCTATCTTATCATATTTTGCGCACTGGTGCCTTTTCCCCAGGCATGCTCCTCTGTGACCGAGCGCCAAGACCGTGGGCCCAACATTAAAGGCTCTCGTAACTCGCAATCTCACGAGTTGGAGGGTAGAGCCTTCGTGCTCCCCTTTCACGAAGTCCCGAGACGCAAGAGGGTGATATAAGTATAGCTCCTCGTATTGCCAGCGCCCTCCACATGTAACTGTCGGCTAGTGCTTAAGTGCTAGCGCCTTTCGTAGCTCGCGACCTCGTGAGTTGGAGTGTGGAACTTTGGCATTCTCCCCTCGCGAAGTCCCGAGACGCGATGGTCAGCGATGGTTGACTCCCCGAGGAAATCCGACTGCTCACTTCTTTGAAAACTTCTGCGCTATACTCGGCGCGGCTCGGCTAACTGCAATTACCCACCGATCGTCGATCTGCTTTGTCGATGAATCCTTGCCGCTGAAGAATGAAATGTCCGCTCGCTTGATTTTAAGTCTGAAAAGGACTTCTTCTGTGTGCTGCGTTCGGACGCTTTTCGCGCCATTTGTAGATTTGAACACTCTTAGGCCCGAGACAAGAAATATCGCTAACATTAGGCTCCATGGGGGATAGAGTCGTCCCTGTGATGCTCTAAGAACTCATTCCACAGCTTCAGTGCCTTGCTGTTGGGATATGGAGTCACTTATCACGTCGAAAACATGCAAAAAGAAACTAAACAAAGAATTAAAAGATAATATTTACAAACAGAGGAGCCATCTAAGGCTCAAATAAAACATTTTTTCAGAAAATGCCCATTCACTGGGCTATTGAAAACCTCTTCACCCTCCAGATCCTGCAACCCGTATGTGTTGTTGGAGAAAACCTCAGATATTTTGAAGGGGCTGATCCAGAGGGCATCGAACTTGTTGTGCTTGCCTTTATCCTGTCTAGGTGCGTCCCACTTAAATACCAAGTCCCCGATCTCGAACTCCCTTTTCCTGGCCTTTCTGTCAAAAGCCTGTTTGATCTTCTGCTGATGACTGTAAGCTGTGTCTCTCACCTGTTCTCTGATCTGTTGCGCTTTCACTATTTGATGAATTCTTCTGATCATATGATCTGGTTATCCCTCGCAGTCTTGAAAGAACTTCGCCACAGGTAAGGCGAGCTGAGTAGGGAAAACCACCTCTACTCCATAGACTAGTTGAAACGGCGAAGTGCCCAGATATTTCTTCGTGGTGACACGATCGACCCACAGAGAAAATTTCAACTTTGAGTCCCATGCTCTTTTGTTATCCTCTAACAGTCTTTTGATGATCATTATCAGGCTTTTGTTAGAAGATTCCGCTAAACCATTTCCCTGGGGATAGTAGGGGGTGGAGTGAATTAGCGAGATCTAGAACTGCTCACAGAACTTAATTAGAGGTTCAGATTTGAAAGAAGCAGCATTGTCGGTGACGATCCTGCTGGGACAACCAAATCGGGTTATGATATCCTCCAAGAAGATGATAATTACTTTGTGTGATGCGCTTCTGGTGGGGACAACTTCTATCCACTTGGTGAAATAATCTGTTGCAGTCAGGATCCATCTGTGCTGACCACTTGAGGGAGGATGAATCTCTCCAATGAAATCCAATCCCCACTGCTGAAAGGGTGCTGAAACCACAACAGGCTTTAATGGCAGAGATTTGAGTTGCTGCTTTCCTAAGAACTTTTGACATTTGATGCAAGCTCTGATTCCTCTGCAGACATCAGCAAATAAAGTAGCCCAGTAATATCTAGCCCTGAGGATCTTATGAGCTGTGGTCTTCCAGAAATGATGCCCACCACAAAGGCCTGCATGGAAATCAAACGTGACTTTTTGGGCTTCAAGTGGGTCCAAACATCTCAGCAACATCCCCAAAGGATCTCTCCAGTACAAGACTTGCTCAATGAGACAATACCTGGCCGCTTTGAGCTTTAAAGCTCTTGCCCTTCTTTTACCCATTCCATTTGGAGGCTTCAATTCCTACAGGAAGTACAGAATGTCACGATACCAGGCACAATCTGCCAGTGATAAGCCATCTTGAGAGCATGGGCTGGGCAACTTAGCTTGCAGAGTTCCCGAGCGAGTGTTGATGAAACTAACTCCTAAGGCTTCACAATTGGATTCAGCCAACAGCTTGGCTAAACCCTGCCCCTTGACCAACCTGGTGGGCTTTATCTCTAAGTCAAATTCTAGGATTTTAGCGATCCATCTGCCTCTTCTCCCATCTACGTCGGGCTGTACAAGGATGTATTTCACAGAGGCTGAAGGAACGTATGCAATTACCTTTGAATGCAAGACGTAAAATCTGAAAGCTTTGAGAGCCTTCACTAAGGCATAGGCCTATTTTTCCATGATTTCATACTTGAGCTCTGCGTCTCTTAACGCCTTGCTGAAGAAGGCAATGGGATGCTCTCACCCCTCCTCATTTTTCTGTAATAACACCGCTGCTACTGTATCACATGAAGCAAAAGAAAAAATCAGGAAATCTTTGGAATAATCAGGACTGATTAGCACAGGTGCCTCAGTCAACGCCTTCTTTATTTGAACAAAAGATTCCCTAGGTTCAGTGGTCCATTTTACTTCATTTCCCTTCCTGAGCATGGCTGTGATGTGCTTCACCAATTTAGCAAAATTTGAGACAAATCTCCTTAGAAAATTTATCTTTCCCAAAAAGGCCTGAACTTCCTTCTTAGATCTGGGAAATGACAGGGTCTAAATTGCATCTACCCTACTAGGATCAATTCTCACTCCATCTACTGATACTATATGTCCCAATAACTTCCCTTCCTGCATAGCAAACAAGGACTTCTTGGGATTCAGGGATAGACCGAATCTTCGGCACTTCGAGAAAACTCTCCTTAAGTGGCAGCGGTGCTCCTTATCAGACCTGGAGAAGACTGTGATGTCGTCTAGGTAGATCACTACAAACTGGTCCTTTTCTCCAATGAAGGCTATATCCATGGCTCGCTGAAAAGTTGCTCCTGCATTCATTAGCCCGAATGGCATTTTGGCATACATGAATGTACCCCAAGGAGTGGTGAAGGTTGTCTTCTCCCTGTCCTCAGGCATGACCGATATCTGGTTATAGCCAGAAAACCCATCGATCATGGATATCTTGGATGCACCAATTACCCTCTGCAATATATGTTCCATCTTAGGTAGGGGGTAATTGTCTTTCTTTGAGCTTATGTTCAAGTTCCTGAAATCGACACAAAGCCTGATTTCTCCGCTTTTCTTCCTTACTAGGACCAAATTGGCCACCCATTCAGAATATCTCAAGGGGACAATAATTTGGGCATCTAACAATTTCTTCACTTCTTTTTCCATGACAGGTAGCAACATGGGGTTTATCTATCTCAGCTTCTGCCTAAACGGTTTAGCCTCCTCCTTTAGTGGGATCTTGTGCTCAATGACAGATGTGTCATAGGTCTTGAGGTCTTCGTATGTCCAAGCAAACACATCAGCAAACTCTTTTAGCAACTCAGTATATTCGGTCCTCTGTTCTTTGGTCAAACTGCTTGATAATTTGACAAACCTGGGCTCTTCCTGTGTGCCAATGTTGCACTCGGTTGTCTCGGCATCTTCATTTGAGACCTTGCCCTTTACTGGCACATCATTTCCATCGAACAATCTTTCTAAAGGGACAAGTCCTCTCGGAATGTGATTGCTGGGCAACTGAATGATCTGGCGATTAGCGATCTTTTTTAACAACCCCTCAGGACAAGGGTCACTTTCCAGGTCGGGATCCTGGTCAATGTGCAATGCAGAAAATTCGTCCACAGCTTGTAGAAACCTTGCAATTTCCAGATCATCTTCGAACACCTTCCAATGTTTGACATTGTCCGGTACAGAGGGCCTGTATTTTATCTCAACATCGTTTTTTATCCCAGGTGGCAGAGGAAACTTGAGCAAACTGGCTGAGACAGCTAAAGAATCGGCCAAAGCATTTTCTCCCCTCGGAATGAAAGAAATGTTAAAAGCTAAGAAGAAATTATCAATAAGATCCCATACTTCGTTTCGATAATTTCTGAGCCGGGGATTATTGGCCCGATAAGCTTTCTTTACCTGCTGAATAATCAACTCAGCATCTCCGAATATTGCTATCTCTTCAATTCCCATTTCCTTTGCGGCTCTGATACCCAGAACAAGAGCTTCATACTC